>JADWYZ010000102.1:0-11089 GCA_017141385.1 Sogatella furcifera
TTGAGTTGTTTTAAGAACTACCAATATACCTGTAGATCTGACTGGTGCTTATGACCACCTGAATAGAATTTCAGCTACTCCTAATGCTGCTGCTCCAGCCCAGCGGTTCTCTTTTGCTCCTGTCACTGAAATTGATGTTTTGAGAATTATTACAGGGATGAAGCAGTGCAGTGGGAGTGGACTGTGTCCCAATAAAGTTTCTGAAAGACACTCTACCTTTTTATCTTGCCTATTCTCACAGCAATATTCAATACATCCCTGGCTTCATCAACCTTTCCATTGATTTGGAAGTCAGCTTTTGGTCTCTCCTCTCCCTAAATGCTCTTCTATAAAATCTTTATCTGACTTGAGGCCAATCAACATTCTCCCTGCTTTGTCCAAATGTCTGGAAAGGCTTGTTATCAACAATTTACTGCTTTCCTTCAACGATTCCATCTGCTTTCAGTCTATCAATCAGGTTTCGCTCATGCCATAGTACAACAACCGCACATTACTCAAAGTTACAGAAGATATAAGGTCTGCTATGGATAGAGCCAGGCAACCATTCTTACGCTATTTGACTTTTCAAAGGCATTTGATTGTGTTCATAGCCCCTCCTCCTTCTAAAATTGAAAAATCTTGGATTTGAGGAAGTTGCATTAAATGGGTTTGAATCTACCTGTCTAATCGTCAGCAGTGTGTCAGAGCAAATAATGAGATGTCATTATGGAGAAATGTTAACCGTGGAGTCCCTCAGGGCTCAGTCTTTGGGCCTGCTGTTCTCCATCTACATTGATGACATCACCAAATGTATAAAGAACAGTAGGTGTCACCTCTATGCCGATGACTTGCAGATTTATAGACATTTTGCTGTTGCCGATTCTGATGCTTGTGTAGAGCTCATGAGTGCTGATATTGATGCTATTAGTAGCTGGGCATATAATGTGTGAAATTGAATGAAGGCAAAACAAATAGCATCATTGTAGCTCACAGCCGGCTGCAGGCGCGAGTTGCAAAATGTTCCAAGGCTGAAATTAAAGGTATTGAGCTTGAATACAGTGACAGGGTTAAAAACCTTGGGCTCATTATTAATAGAAATATGTCATGGATGGACCAGGTGGAGCTTGTCTGTAATGATGTTGCCTGCGTTTACAGCTTGAATTGCTCTATTTCTGCCTCAAAATATCAAAATAATGTTAGTCAAAACCCTTGTGATGCCTCATTTCAGTTATTGTGACACAGTTATAAACGACATGACTGTGGAGCTCTTGGACAGATTGCAGCGTGCACAAAACTATTGTATAAGATTTATTTTCAATTTGGGGCGATTTGATCATGTTTCACGTTTTTACAAAGAGCTATCACTTTTAAAATTGTCTGAACTCCGTACCTTGCATATCTTGAAACTTCTTCAATCCATAATCAAGACAAAATCCTCCTCCTTATCTGTCCGAGAGCTTCAAGTTTCTGTCGGGTCAGTGTCTAGGACAACTCGGCGAGGGGGACACATTACTGTCTTTTCCTATTTACAGGACTACTACTTTTGAAAATCCTTTCACTATCACTGCTTGCAGGCTATGGAATAATCTTCCTGATAGCATCAGAAGCATCGATGGAGGTGCTCGCTTTGGGGTGGAGGTCGAGTGACTTTTGTTGGCGGGTCTACGTGGGTAGTGTGTTGTTGGTGATCGGTTGCAATGCAATTAGTGGGCTGTGTGAATGTTGGATGTGTGTATGGTTTGAATGTTCATTCAGAAGTAGGATTATTTTCTGCATTGTTTCAGTTTTTCTTAATACAATTTATTTGATCCAATTAGTATATTAGATCAATATAGTTTTTCAATTTTTTCTGCTATGCTATTATGTTTGTTTTAAAATCAAGTTTAATTTTCACTGTTTTGTGTCATTCAAAGTTCTGTATTGTTTTATTTACTTTTGTATTGTTTTTTATTGTATTGTATTATTTTTGAATAAGGTTGAGTGGTAGAAAGGACTTCTAGTCCTAACTCCGCCCCTAATAAAAGGATATTTTCATTTCATTTCATTTCATCTTAGATAATTGTCAGGGACATGTGCTTTGAGTTGCCTGATTAAATAAATAGTTATTGATAGCTTTGTACATATTATGTAATTGACATAAGCCTCCTAAGTCATATATTGGTCAATATATATACCCAAGAATTTTACATTTTTTTGTTTCATTAGCATTTTTAAAGCCTTCTCTGAGGGTGAAGAGCATGGTTTGTGTTTTGCTTTCATTTAGTCTGAAAACCGTAGCTCTAAACCAGGTTGTTGCATGCTTCAGAGAAGTGTCTGTTAGAATTTTAAGATTTTGAAAATCAGAAGATTTGTTAAAAATTGTAGTGTCATCAATACAGTATTAGCAGATGACATTTGAGAACAGCAGGTAAATCGTTTATCATCAGTAAGAACAGCAGAGGTCTAAATCGAACACTGAGAGTACTCAAATTTCACCAAGCCACATCTGATTTATTGTTACCCAAACATACCACTTGCCTGCTACGTCCAACCAGATAGGTTTGATTAAATCAAGATCTGCTCCACAAATTGCGTAGAAATTTAATTTATCTAGTAACAGAGCATGATTTACACTATCGAAAGCCTTGCTCAGGTCACAGAGGTGGCAGAGCAAATTCTCTATTTTCGAAAGTCTCAGTACCCTTGACAAGTGCATCCATAGCCCCTATTGTAGACCTGCCCTTTACAAACCATACTGCGTATCACTGATGATATTGTGCCTTGTAAGATATCTGTATAATTGTCTATATTATGAGCCTCAATAACTTTGGAGAAACAAGGTACTAGAGATGGGACGATAGCTACCTGTATTATCTTTGGGTCCTTTTGTAAAAGACAGGCACAACTCTTGAAACTTTAAGCACTTCTGGAAGAAATACCGTCTCTGAGGCATCTATTTGTGCAGTATGTGAATGGGCTTGAAATATTTTCAATAATTTTCTTTAAAATGTTACAAGAGAAGCCATAAGTATCAGTACTGGCAGAAGATTTAAGGCTGAGAACAACATTGAGAATTTCAAAAAGGGTGACTTCATAGAAGTTAAAATAAGACTTATCTGATCAGAAGGGCGAACAAAATTAAGCTGCAATAAGTTTAAAGCTGTCAGATTTGGCTGTGCAATATTGTCGGCTGCATCTGATACCGGTACTGCTGAATCCAAGAAAAACTCATTCAACTTATCTGGTGATGAAATGAGGTCCTTTTTATCATGCTAATTGTATTGATTTAATTATTTTCCAAGCTGCCTTACACAAAAATAGTAGTCATCTCTCATCATCGGCCATCTCATTACCCACGCATAAGCATATGAGCTTCACCCTCAGAAAACAAAATATATTAATCCATAACTAGTATCATAATTATAACTGTTATTATAAAAATAATAAAATGAATATCACAATAACAATTACTCGTCATAAATATGGTCCAACTCATGATTCATCTATCGACGTCGTTATTCATAGATCTCTTGATGTAAATTATCAATAATTTGGATCCCAAAACCCAATGCATCCATCTCTTGTGTTGTGCTCCATCTCTTCCTTCGTTGATAATCAAAAAACTTTCAAACATCATGTAATTGATACATGATGCTTTTCCTTGCAGAGGAAATAAAAAAGGAGCTGAAGGATGGGGAGCAGGATCAGAAAAAACATCATCGGCGCTGCCCTGCCAAAGGACAGCAACTGCAATTTCACCGCAGGCGCTACTTTCTGCCTTTCGGGCACGGCGCAAGCAAAACAGCCAGGATAGTCGTCACTGCTTTAGACTGTTTACAGGTTTGTATTATGCACATTGAAAATCCGAAATAGATTCTATTTATCACATAAATCTTTGGCTTGAGTAATTTTGAGACATGGTTTAGTTCACCATAACAAAGATATTGCTGCGAATTGACCAGCAACCTAAAGGTGTAGCTGGTGCTAATAATAAATGCGGTTTCGTCTGTTCCTTGTGCATTCCAGCAGCTAATGTTGTTTGCTGAAATGGTCTGCGTAACTTTACGCTATCTGATCAACTAGATAATTGAGTTAGGGTTTAAACGAGGCATGTAGCGCTTGTTACTGGCTGAAAGTTTTCGCTTGAAGTTTTTTTTTTTGATAATTCAGAATTTGCTCCAGTCTAATCTGTATTCATTGTATAAATATCTTACTCACTTTGGTAATTCGGAGAAATAAGAAGTAATTTTTGCTAGTTCAATTACTTTTCTTATAATTTATATATCTTACTCACTGCTTTTAAGTTATTAAAGTTATTTCAGCTAGTTCGTGTGTAAATATTCTGATCTATTTTACTTGCAGAAACTCATCGCTTATGGCATCTGACAGGAATGTTCTGATTCAGATGCTCCGGGGGAAATTGCTTATTGATAGGATAGTGGCTACTATTTGTGATTGTTTCAATGGAACTCAGACTGATGAAAACGTCCAGCTGCAGATTATTAAAGTGAGTTAACTGTATTAGTTCTACAATTAAAGCCTTGTTTCAAGTTTTTAGACGGGTTAGAATAGAGGGACAGGCTTTGAGAGGACTTGTACAATACAACTGAAATTGATGATAAAATTCAAGTTATATCTTTGATGTAGTAGATCACTGCTAGAAATATACTATTAATTGATATTTTAATTCATGGGTAATTTGTATTGCCCATTTCAAACTATTATAAAATTTTCAATCCAACATCCCAACAGCCTGCCCTGCTTTCTCTCCAAATCATTTTATGATTTTGTATTTATGAATAAAGAATAAATCAATGGAGAATCATTCTTTGGTCAATTAAAATCCACCTAAATTCTACAAATAACTTTTCATCTCACTACTTTCAACCTTTGAACTTGATGTTGGAAAGTCGATAGCGGAATAGGATCTTCTGAGTCTTCTCTTTACTTTTCTTATGTCCAAATAGCACGGAAGCTTATTAGGCCTACCAGTTGAACAAGTTCAGGACTACCATGAAACTATTTTGAAAATGGTGGAAAATGAAAAATATTGTTTTTATTTTTATTTATGCATTAGTTATTATGTGTATAATATCAATTGTTTATGTGGCTTTCAAAGCTACCTATGACATGTAATGTGGAATTGATAAATAAATCATAAACTTAGAAACACTGATTGTCCTAAGATATTTTGTAGCTTAGACCTATACTTGAGAGTAATCCTTTTTCTCTACTCATAATCCAAAATCCATGTTTAATGTTGAAATGATTGAAATTTTGTTCAGGCTCTTTTGACAGTGGTAACAAGCCAGCATGGAGGTTCACGACGCTACCGTTCTGCAGGCGGTTAAAGCCGTCTACAGCATTTATCTGGCCAGCAAAGATCTTATCAATCAGACCACCACTGAGCGACCCTCACTCAGATGCTCAATGTTATTTTCGCTCGCATGGAAAGTCAAGCTGTAAGTCACACAAATGCTTATCAGTGGTAGCCTATTTAGAATTCAATATGAGTGAACTGTTTAAAAATCTTACATTAGATTTGCTCCATGCTCTCTTATCTTTCCCTTTCTCTCTTATCTTAAGTTATCTCTTATCTTTCGAGGCCAAGTGTTAATGAGAAGGATATCTCTTTTATCTCTTTCCTCAAGAATAAACATCTTCACGTCCAAACTTCGCCTTTTCATCTAGATAATTTAATCGTAATAGAAAATATTGCTAATAACATTTTTTTATAAAACTTCTATAATTCTGCGTTCATGTGTACATTCTTCTAAATAATTATTGAATTTTCAGCTCGTGAAATTTATAGAAAAATAAGTGATAGTTACTGTGATCGCCTACTGAGATGTACTTACTATATTATATAATTACAATCTATAAACGCTATCCTGGAATGTTTTGTTATCCTCTAACTTACATGAATGAAGAAATCTAATCCAATCTAATTATATTCACAGTAAATTTAAGACAAGACAATATTTTATATGAACAATTAAACTTTTACCATTTTTTAGCCTATTCTGATCTTTCATTTCTAATTTATTATCTCTCATTATTGTGTTAAGTTTTTAAACTGCCTCAAATATCCGTCGTAATGTCTTTCAAAGTCACTAATAATGACTTATTTTCATCTTTTTAATCACGTTCCTACTTCCAAGTCTGCTGTTCATACAGTTTGATGAGATCCCAACTTTCAATGTGCTTTTCTCTTCTTTGAATTATGATTCATAATTTCCATCGTCTACTAACGTTTTATTGTGTTGAACTCAACCCTATTTTTTCAAAAGGATTTCATGAGATCAATAAACCCACAATCACCATCATATATTTTTTCCAGGCTGATGAGCTTTCAAGACAAGAGGAAGAACGAAGCTCCACCACCTATTTTAACACCAGTATTGAAGGAGAAAGAAAACGTTGAGTTCTGCCTGATGTTCTGCCAGATGTTCCCAGTAAAGAACTAGTCGAAGAAATAGTCACTAATTTAGATAATGTAGTAATAGGTAATACATTTGTCTCATTTCTTATTCAAGTTTCTATGTAAACTGTTTCTTAATAGTAAAATTAATTTGTATTATAAAGTCTATAAGTTGAACAATATTATCTATCGGAATTGCTTTGTACATATCTCCATTCCTCCCTATATTTTTCTCGGAATAATAAGAGTGATCAGTAGTTTTCATAATAACACGTTTTATGGATCATAATACGTGTTATTATATTATACGTGTATTAATACGTGTTATTATATTATACGTGTATTATGAAATACCAAGGGCTATGCCTGTTCTTTCTTGCCAAGTGTGTTTTTCATTGAATTAATAAATTAATAAATAAAGAATGTAATTATGTTGTAGATATGTTTTTGGAAAGTATATAATGATTTTCACACCTGGAAAGTGATTAATGAGTGATTATTAAGAATATTCAGAGAGTAATGTGATACTCTTTGTATATTTAATCGCACAATAACTATTATAAGTATCTATTCATTACATTTGTATAGTAGGTATCTAACTGTTCAGAGGAACAGTTTGCGCTTAAAAGCCTATTGTTCTCTGATGTAAAATGACTAAATAAAGATTTGAAAAGCTTAAATTATTCTGATTTTATCGTGTTGATCATATCTCTAATCTTTGTTCAGGTTGTGAAAATGATCCAGCACCTCCCAGTTCTCCACCCGCTGATACCACAGAAGCGACTGTCAGTAATGATGATGCTGTTTTTCGAAAGCATCGATTGCGATGTTATAAAATAACGAAAATGAATAATGAGAACGTCAATAACGAGAACAGTGAAAATGTTAATAATGAGAATGCGAGCAATAGTGATGTTGCAACCAGCCAAACTAATTCTTTGACTCAGTTCCATCTCAGGTAAATTGATCTTAATTTTTTCATGTTGACTTGCTCGTAGTTTCCTACTTGCTTGCATAGTAGGCCTACTTAACTTGTATAAGTAAATGGTATTAATTCCATAACTGATTTCTTGCACTTATGTTAGTGGATTGCTCATTAGCAAACTCCTGATCAATTTTATATGTATGAGTATGTAATCAATGGTATTTGTTTGTGTAATTATCGAGCTACTATATTTTGGATAATTATCTCTTGAAGTGTTCAGTAGTTTTTTAGCTAAAACCTTCTCAGGCAATGCTTTAATAAATGTTTATTTTACTTATGTGAATAGAAAATGTCAAATCCATCATTTATGCAAATTTGCAAAGGTGAAAGAGAATCTAGCCTTAGTATGAACTAGTGTATTTCTCTTTCGAAATTTAATGTTTTGATGGAGTAAATAACTAAAATGTTGTGTATTTCCACACACTTCAAATTTCTTAAATCTCTTTATTATATTATCAATATTCTCATGTAATCAATATTATATTATGTTATCATATCAATATTAGCCATGTACAGTCTCTTGAACGAATTATTAATTATATTCTATGTTTGTTCATTATCAAAAGGAAAGTATGGACGTGGGTAATGATGGAGAAGCAAAAGTTCCAGCCCAGTTCACGCATATTCTTCAAAGGATGCATTCATTGTATTCAGGGGCTCTATGTAAGCTCCCCTATGAAACCGTTACCCGATGGTCAACCAGATCCCAAGTAAGAATTATTTTATTTAAATTTGAATGAATTTGTGTATTCTACAATTTAAAGAACTCTTTCGTTTTCCTAATTGTCTAGAGTACGAAAAAATTGCATGATTTTTTGTAGAGCATCTTTCAATTTTCAATTTATCGAGCCCTCCTCGTTATTCACTAGTTTATGGAGTTCTTTAATTCTCAAATTAATTCAACAAAACCAATAGACTATAGACTCAATGAGTTCTAAAGTTTTCAATGCAAACATGTGAACGATTTGAATTTTTCTTGTATATGAACCACATTATCAATCAATTATCATCATTTATTCAAATTATATTTTGGTGAGTGCAACAGACTCATGCCTAAACCGCTCCTCTACCAATTTATACTACACAGTCCAAAACAAGGTTATGTTGAATCATAAACTTATTACAATTATGTATTCTTATATTGTATAGATAAAAGTTGATGGTCCAATTTCATGTGAATTAGCACGGGTTTTTTCAATCATTCGTTTTCTAGTGTAGAAATTGATTTGACTGACGACAGACATAGTGTGCTATCTGACGACGAGTAGTACTACCTACTGGCATCATTTAAATGCGTTTCAAATTGAATTCCAACATCATGTAATTCCATTCTATTTTTAATGGCTTCCTTTGTAATTCTTCACAATGTAAAGAAATCGTCTTTCTTTTCCAGGTCACATGAACTCCGCTCCAAAATCCTTTCTCTGAGCTTACTTCTGTCCATTCTCCAGTCAGCTGGTCCTGTATTTCGATCGAACGCCATGTTTGTTACAGCCATCAAACAATATCTGTGCGTGGCATTGTCGAAGAATGGCGTGTCATCAGTTCCCGAAGTATTCAGATTGTCGTTGGCCATCTTTCTTGCTCTACTCTCTCGTTTCAAGATGCACCTGAAGATGCAAATTGAGGTAATTTATTAATTATTGATGATACAATATTTATCTACAATAATAACTTTATTGTAGATTATAGAACTTGTAGACAGTAACATACATCCATTCCCACCTGTAGGAGTTTTCATTGATAGGTGCTTCGAAAAAAGAAATATGTCAGTTGAAAATTATATTATAAATTGAATTGAAACAAAAAAACAAGCTCGGCTTGAATAAATTTAAATTTTCATATCTACTGATTTTACTCTATTTGAAATTATGATAAAAATCTTCAAACGTCATCCACATACCTGCATTTGTTATCTTAGAATTAAATAATAATTGAATTGATTTTCAATAATCGGAAACTGTGTGAAGAATTGAACCTAGCATGAATCTTGTTCTGTAAATCTCTTTTCATTCTACAAAATCATTCTTCTATGCTCATCCACTCATTAGTTATTCTGATTATTTCGTTGTTACAGGTTTTCTTCAAGGAAATCTTCTTGAACATTCTAGAAACATCCAGCTCCTCTTTCGAGCACAAGTGGATGGTGATCGAGGCTTTGACCAGAATCTGTGCTGACGCGCAGAGTGTAGTCGATATGTATGTCAATTATGATTGTGATTTAGCTGCTGCTAATCTTTTTGAGAGGTAAGTAGTTCGATGATAATCTATTGAATAACCTCAGTAATAAAAAAGGGTTTTACTTTTTTACTACAGTATTCTTTTGTGTGAACACATTGTTGTGTAACTAGGAATTATATGACTAGTTACATAATATGATATTATTATCTACTCCATTCATAAATCCCCTAGGACTTGGAAGCTACTGTCATCTACTGTGAAATGTTGCATGCATTCATCCTCATTGATGGTCTCTCATCATCCTTCCTATTACATAACAAAACATGTATATTCTATTCACGATCACTTGAGACGAAATAAAAAAAACTTTTTGCGTATGTGTGCGCATGTAATGGTAGGTCTTCTTCTAGGCGAAACGGTTGGCCGGAATCGAACAGACTCTTGTCTGGAGCTATGATTAGGCTACAGTCCGACTTGCCTTGTCTCAAGACTCTTGTCTTTAGCTGTAATTGGTAACAGCTGTTCAAATGTGGCTGACCGTTCCGCATATAAGAAGACCTACACGCAAAAATTTTGTTTATTTCGTCTCAAGTGATCGTGAATAGGGTAAAAAGTTCCTAGGTATATGTGTTGACAATAGATTGAAATGGAAGGAGGAGTCCATAATATTGTGTGGTAGGCTCTCAAAAGTCCTGTTTGTTCTTGGAAGGCTAAGAGATGTTGTGAGTCTTCCCACATTGTTGACGGTGTTTCAGGGTTCTTTCATGTCTTTGATTAGGAATAGTGTTCTGTTCTGGGGTGGCTCTGCACTGCGAGATCAAGTTTTTAAAATGCAGAAAAGGCATTGAGAATAATATTCAGAGTTGTACTGTACTTTACTTAATTTTGATAATTAGTGAATTTTGAATTTAGAGTACAGACATTTCAAGACTGATGTTTCTTATATTAAATGGAATTGGAAGTAGTCAAGAAACGACTAGATTTAGGCCATCCTTGTATTCTATAAACTTTAAATAAAAAACATTACAAAAAAACAATACAAAATTTAGATTACATTATTATGCTACTCTCTGCGCAGAGGTAAATAAAGATAAGCGAAGATAGTGATCACTATAGAAACGAAGATCTTCTTTTTTTTTACGAAGTCAAATTTCTTTAAATATTTGAATACCGTTACCTCGGTACTGGGTACTGTAGTTACCAGTTCGTCTCCTGATCGCCGAACCCCTGGAGGTAATGCTCCGGGAACTCTGCAGCGACTCACACCCACTGTGAGCACTTAATGAGTCTTCTGGTCGTTGCCCCTCAAAACCATATCCTTTCGGTTCATCATGTAGACGGGGAGGTAACGTCCAATATTAGATCTCTTTCAACAGCATATTTCATTTTCTTCGACCGCTGAAAGATTCCAAGTATCGAATAGAAATAGTTCACAAACTAATATTTACTTCAATGTCATATTCGAAAATTTATATCTCTATCATCAATCTCATATTATTGGTTTCACTATTATTACTGTAAAGGGTAAAAAAAAATCACTTTTA
>JADWYZ010000103.1:0-11078 GCA_017141385.1 Sogatella furcifera
TTGATGGGGGTTTTTTTCCCCGGTTATAAAAAAAAAGAAATTAAAACTTCTAAAAGAATTTTAAATAACCTTTAAATCCTAAAAAATTCCTTCTTTTAAAGGATTCATTACCAAAACTTTTTGGGTGTTATCATTTTATGCATGTTTTTGCCCAACAACATATAAGGCTACAAAATGAGTACAGGGAATTAACAAACGGGGGCTAGGGGAAGGGAAAAGGGGGAGGGAAAACCACCCACCCAAACTGAGTGATAAAAAGAAAGGGACATATTCATCAGAATATATTAATAATATACCGTACATTGGAAAAAGTTGGATTATTTTCAATCACAAAATATATAAAGTTTGGAGTTCGATAAATTTTCAATAACAAATGAATCGTTTAGTTAAAACCGTAGGCTGAAAAATTTTTTTTATCTTTTTGGGAAAACGTCAAAAAAGTATAATATTATAAGGGGAAAAAATTCCCAAGTAAAAAAAGATGTTAAATTTTCCCGGAAATTTTCCGGTTTTTCAAAAGCAATTTGAATTTTTTCTTAAAGTTGGGGAATCAAAAATTTTTCGTACTTTTGTTCGAAGGAATCTCAGATCCAAAAAATTTGAAATGACTTTATTTCTAGTGATATCAAAAAAAGATTAATTATTTTCATTTTTTTTTGGGAATATAAAAAAAGGGAGCCCAAATCTCTGGAAAAACTAAATTCAAATTTTGTACCTTTTACAAAAATCGAATATGGAATGGCAAACAATTCCGACTCTTATAAAAAAAAAAAAAAATATATTTTACTCTTATTATAATAATTGTTAAATCATTTAGTTTTTCATCGTTTCTTTCTGGGAATAAATTGTAATGGGGGGAAAAAACCCAAAAGTTGCTAAACAAAAGTCTAAAAATAGTTACGGGTGAAAAAAGCTATGCTTTTTTTTAGTGCGATAGTTGGTTTACATTATAAAAAATTAATGTTTAAATAAAAAAAGAAATAAAATTTACTGTTTTTTGGCCAAAAGATCAAGTATTTGTCCAAGAAAAGGGGTTTGGGCGGCATGAAAGGTTCCCCCAACAGAAAACTTTTCGATAGCTAAAAATTTTTTTTTGGGGGGGATTTTCACTTCAGCTCTCTCCCCTTTTTTTCAGGCGGTGATCTTTCAATCGGGTCCTTGGATCTTTCCCTTTTAAAAATCGACTATCTTTTTTTAAAACTCAACATACATTCTTTCCAAAAAAAAGGGTTAATTGGGGAAAATGGTTATTTTGAATCAATTTTAAAAAAAAAATTCAAATGAAATGGAAAACGAAATTTCATGAATAAATTGCAAAAATATCATCCAAAATCCCAAATTCCTTTTTGAAAAAAAAGTTTAAATTCCCTTTTTGGAAAGTTTGGACAGTAAAACCCCTAGTAGTTTGGGGCCACTCTTCCCTTTAAACCCGGGGCCTCTCTACGAACAAGTGAACCCAAAAAGAAGAATCTTTAAAACCCATTTCAATGAATCAAAAGTTCAACCAATTTTTATCTGTTCCATTGAAATATTTCTTTTTTAACTTTCTGGAGTTTCTTTTAAAAATTTTTTGCCCCTTCATTATTTAAGAATTAAAAAAAACCAAAAAAAACTGAGGTATTATGGGGTTTTTTGAAATAGAGACAACTTCGGTGCCTTATAAAAACAGGGGTTAAAATGCTTTACCGGATAATTATTATAAAAATTTCAATTTCTTCAATTTTTCAATTTTAAAAATTTTTTTTGGGTGAACACTGGCTCTGGGTTTTGTGGGGGGAAATGAAATGGATGATGACGATACTTTTTTTTGGGCGATTTCCCCCTAAAAGGGGGAAAATTTCATATTTTTTGGGGGTCAAAAATTTTCTCGCGGTTTGGGGGAGGCCCACTTTTAAAAGCCCCCCTTTTTTCCCAAAAAAAATTTTTAACCATTAGCAAACTTTCTCTTATTAATTGGAAAATATCAAAATATTTTCAACTTAAAAGGGATGGGAAAAATTTATATTATTTTGGGGGTTTTAAAAAATTTAATTTTGGTGGGGAAAATTAATTCTGAATAAAACTAAAAATAACTTAATTTAAAAAAAAAAAAAGTATTGGGGGAAAAAAACAATTTTTTAAAAATATTTCGTAAGTTTTTCTTTAAATCATTTTTTTTTTTTTTTTAAAAAATGAATTAAAGTTACCCCAAATTTTTTCATTAAACTATTTACATCATAACGAAAAAGGTAAAAAATAAACCTTCTTTTTCCTTTTTCTAAAATTTTAAAAAATTTTAAAAAATTTTTCAAAAAATTTTAAAAAAAAAAATACTCAAATTTTTATTCACCGACTTATATAAAATTTTCTTGGAATGCCGTCTTTTTGGCCCGGGAACAATTGAATGATCGGAATTCCCCCGGGGTGTTTTTAAAGCCCTGCCAAATATAAGTAACCCTTTTCCCCCTCTTCGTGTGGGAAAAAATCCGTGTTTTCTCTTTTCTTTCCTCCCTTTTAATTTTTACAAATTTCTAACCCTTTGTTTGGGTTTTTTTACATTTTTGCTCTAAAATTTTAATGATAATTATTTTCAAGTAATTTTATTCAATACTAATTCACTTATTACTGTATTATTTATTGACCTCTACAGAATAATATGTTCAAAGAAATATAGCTATTCACATTTCAGTCAAACAATCCATGTTGAAGAATTGGATTATATTATTTTAACTTACTGTATAAAGCCACATTGAATGAAAAGACAAGATATTGTCAAACTGCTGATTTTTTGAAAAATCGAGATAACGGTTTCGGTTGCTACACCATTTTAAATCTATGGTAAACTCTTACCAGTTTACCGGTGTGTAACTGTTATCTCGATTTTTTAATAAATCAGTGGTTTGACAATATCTTGCCTTTTCATTCAATAATACAGGTATATAATACAGTAAGTTAAAATAATATAATCCAATTCTTCAACATAGATTGTTTGACTGAAATGTGAATAGCTATATTTCATGGATGTGGTTTGACAATATTTATATTATCTTTTCTTTACATTTAACGTGGATAACTACCACAATTGACAATATCACTTTCACAACTACTCAACAAATATAATGCCACCCCTAGGATATAAATCGTCAACTAAGTTGCATTATTATTAGCATAAATTTTCCAATATCGTTGTCTAGAACACCCACTATTTTCAATTCATCACAATATATTTTACCCTCATGAACAATAACATATATTAGGTACTAGTTTCTGCGCATTCTAGTCATCATCCCTATCGCGTATTACTTAATCAGTGGGTGCTGCCATAAATATCATACCTAAATGCTTCGGCAAACTATCAGGACTAATCAAACGAATGAAAAATAAAAATGCTTGCCCGTTGTGTGGCTGCTTTGGCACTGGAATTCGCACTTGCTTCAGGGCAAAGAAAATTGAAAGTATAAATAAATCCAAAGTAGCAACTAAGGAAATCATCAGTTAAACCACACACACACACACACACACACACACACACACAGGGTACATTTCTTCAATGTATATATTTCTAGAGAGATATAGAATATTTATATAGATAATTAAGGATTTCCATTTCTAGTGTACATTTCAATTTATACAGGGTGTTCAGGAGGAATGTGCAATACTTTTCAGGCTGATTCCTTACACCAAGTAGACAAAAAAGTTCCATGAGACCAACCCCCAAAAACGCTTTGTTACCGAGATAACAATGGCGGAAAATTGAGATTTTTCAAAATGTATTAATTTTTCTCATTTTTTAGAGGCTTTAGTGAGGTTCTAAAATAATCAATTCCTATGTAAAATTAGCTGAGGAATTCAATGAAACCAGTTCCAAGTTTGTAACTTCAACGGTTATTGAGATAATTGGAAAAATATGCTAAAAAACGCCATTTTTCAACAGTAAGAGTTATAACTGGATAAGAAACATAAAATTGTATTTTTTATTAATGGAAGTTGAAGAGAGTCGAATTCTAAAGAAAACGTTAAATGGCGGCGATTGTGTAAATCTTACTCAAATCTCAGAAATGGCGATCAAAAATCGCAAAAATTGAGAAAACATAGCACAAATGATAAATTTGTGTATAGTAGCGATTTTTCTATTTTCGATCGCTATTTCTGAGATTTGGGTTAGATTTACACGATCGCCGCCATTCAACTTCAGTGATATAATTCATAAAATCTATGTGTTTAGAATAATAATAATATAAATTACCAAGAAAAGCTAGATTGACAGCTTTAGGTCGAGGTGGACAGTGTATTGATGCTTTTGTGACGACACCCAAAGTCCCTCCCGAGCCACTATAGAGTAATGAATTTGTGTTTAGTAGCGATTTTAGGATTTTTGATCGCTATTTCTGAGATTTGGGTGAGATTTACACAATTGCCGCCGTGCAACTTTTCCTTAGAACCCGACTCTCTTCAACCTCCATCAATGAAAAATACAATTTTATGATTCCTTATCCAGTTATAACCCTTATTGATGAAACATGGCGTTTTTTAGCGTATTTTTCTCAATTATCTCAGTAACCGTTAAAGTTACAAACTTGGAACTAGTTTCATTGAGTTCCTCAGCTAATTTTACATAGGAATTGATTATTTTAGAACCTTACTAAAGCTCATCTATTTTGTTTTCCATCACGAACTGCTAGTAAATATTTCACTCTGAACTAATTTACACGACTCTGCAGTCAAACATTTTTTAATATTATTTTAAATAATGAGTTTAAACATGTGAGTAGAAGTTTATTTAAACTAATATTAAAAAATGTTTGACTGCAGAGCCGTGTAAATTAGTTCAGAGTGAAATACTTTCTAAAGCCTCTAAAAAATGAGAAAAATTAATAGGTTTTGAAAAATTTCAATTTTCCGCCATTGTTATCTCAGTAACGAAGCGTTTTTGGGGGTTGGCCCCATGGAACTTTTCTGTCTACTTGGAATAAGGAATCAGTCAGAGAAGTATTGCACATTCCTCCTGAAACACCCTGTATAAGTTTCTATTTCTAATCTAAATAGAATATTTAGTAGGGTACTGACAGTAGAAGAGGCTCGGCTTTGTCTTGCCGATGCTATAGATGTGTCTCGCCGTCTTTTCGCAGTGAGCGCAATCAATTCACTGGGGAGAGTGAACAGATCTTCGGGAAACGTTTTCCTCCCAGGCAAGCCCAGGTCTTCATCATCTCCTCCAGTCGAATTGCGACCTCTTTTGGGAGTTTCCCTTGTTCGCTTCATTCTGTGGACCTGAAAGCGGCATTAATGAGTTTTTAGACGCTCCTGAACTTGATGTAGTAGGCCTATAAAGGCTGAGGCTATTTTTTTACTCAACAATTAGTCAATAAAACCATATGAGTAAGATTGATTCACCATTTGCAGGACTTTATACGTGGAAAAATAAATAGATCAAATTTCAATAAGTTACGACATATCCAGTCAAATTCAAATAATACCATTTTCACGTAAAACCCATGGAATTTGATTGGGTGCAAGGGCGCAACAACGTTTCATTCTTATCTAGTAAGGCTGATCGTACTGGTAGCCTATGTTTTTATTGAGTACCGTAACCAAACAGCTAATACAAAGAATCATTTTTCGGAGAGCATTAACGTAGCAAATACGATATAGTAAGAGTGAACATTATTGAAGAGGCTAAGTTACTTCTAATAATAATAATTTATAGTAGTCTATGAGGTAACATATACATACACGGCACAAAGGTAGCCCACTTGATATGAATTGACCAACAAGTCGTCACACAAAATGTTTATACAAAATAGAAGATATTAAGGTGCGTTTAGACTGTGTAAATTTGTTATAAAACTTTTGCTATAGGCTAACAAGTCCAATAAAAATGTTACTAATTCGTGTTTTATAATATAATAATTGTGTTATAATTATATAACAAGTTTTTCCTTTCCCGCATGAAGTTACAGAATGCGGTTGAAATAGGTGAGGTGGGAGCAGAATCATAAGCTGCTAATATTATGAGAGCTCATTCATAATTTTTCAATTAAAAGTTATATTAAGAAAGTTAAACAGTCTAAACGCACCTTTAGATATACTTAGTTATCAATACAACTTAGCCCACTGCTTGTACAAACCTCTCAGGCTGAAGTGAAGATAATATGATCGCTGTGGATTTCACTTGAACATTCAAAGCATTGATTAGGGTCATAGAACATTCAAAAATGAATCCTAGAACAAAAATACATTTTTTCCAGGATGGGCAAGTTATAAAATAGAAGGAAATCAATGCGCTGACTCTTATTCCCTGCAATGTTATTCGTTGTCATGGAAATAATGCGCTTTTGGCACGATTGGACTCGCTCAAAAACTTTGTTCAAATAAGATAGAGGAAACTTCTGTCCGTATGGCACCATGCTATTTTTCTGGTGCAACAAATCAAATTTATTTTGAAACAAGAATAATTAGAAAATGAATATATCATGAAAAGGCCGATCAATAAATTAGATAAACAGATATTATTTCATAAACAGAACTAATGCTAAAAATTTGCCAAAATAAAAAATACTACTTGCTAAATTATAAAATTTTCTCACAAGTAGGAAAAATTTGTATATATTCAAATAACTTCAAGTTGTCTGTTCTCTCTACTAATCCTCGGGCGAAGTCATGATATTTCATTAGATAATTTGAATATTTTCATGAGTATCTAATTTTTCATTAACTTTGGAGAAGTCATGAGTAATATCAGCTTCATCAGCGGACAAGCATAACTCGCGCTAGCCTTGCGCACCAGCAGTCACTGTAACTGTTGAGTGTTACACTGTTGAGTGTAACAAACTCCCAATATCGGCAAGAAATCTGCCGGCTGGGGGGATTTCAAAAGGCAAAGTAGGGATTGCTGGAGGACAAGCCAAGGATATAATCTTCATAATCACATGATAAACATCTTATGAAAACTTTTAAACGTTTTTTGTTGGTTGATAAAACTTTACACCAGTTTTTGGCAGAAGCATGTTTCAAGTTGTTAAAATATTTACTCAATGAATGAACCTAATTCAATTTACGAAGCTTTAATAGCAAATTTCAAACAAAATCGTCCTTATCAATAGAATTATTAACAACTCACCATTCAGTAGGCCTGATCCAAATTCAAGAAAGAAAGTTTTCCGCAGTAAACAAAAATAAACAGCGACGACAGCGCATGGCAACAAAAAAGACGAATGTGTAGTTTCAGACGACAGTTATTTGTCTCCAGCTGTTTCTGACTGCAAAATAATGTAAACAATATCAGCTGATAGAAGATAACAAAGATGATAACCTCAACTCAGAAATTTGTAGGTTAAAGTTCGACTCTGATTGTTTTGTTTCTCATTCTCAAGTTATCATAAACGTATAGGAAGTGTTGTTCACTTCATCAGTATTGAGTTATTTGTATATTGAGTTACTTTATCTTGAAGAACGGAACATTTTTGTCGAAAGGAAAGGAACAATAATTTTAGATAACTGTTCATTGGTTACTACTGTGCCAAATCTAACCGTTGAAGTTATAAAAACTACTGTAATTTAATTTGCTCATTGTGTGGAGAAAGTTAATAACTCATCTAAAAAACAATTTTCGAGGATTTTTCAAAATGAATAAGGCAATAATAAGATTTAAAAACTCCTTGAACAGAGGAAAACCAAGTTTATTCCGCTGCGATCTACATATTTCTAATGTAATTCATCAACAACCAGAAGAAAAAGTTGTCCTTACAAAAGATAGGTATCCAAACATGAAGAGAGGAAAATATGCAGAATTGCAAAGTAGTCATGTTCAGCACTTTATAAACATTCTTGGCCCTGCAAGAGTTCTGACAGACCCAAATGATGTGGAACCATATAACATTGATTGGATTAAAGTCGTTCGTGGTAAGTCAGTACCGTAGCCTATACTTTTCATGTTAAAAAAAATATATATTTACAATAACATAGTAATATTTTCTACAATATATAAGCTTAGCCTACAGTTTAACGATCAACATTGAGTTCTCCAATCTCTAATGCTTATTCTATGTTACCTTTGTAACTTTGAAAATGCCCTCGTCGCAGTAGAATGGTGAGTTTCAAAGGACAGAATTGCCAAGGTTAGTTTGCTTCAACATAACTAATTTTGGTGTAGACCTAAACATTCTACAGCAATAGTTAGTAGAAATATTTTACTATATCATGAAGTTTTGAGGAGAAGCGGCTTTTATAGTTTCATTCCCCATTGATCTGAGTAGAGCATTTGATGAAGTTCCTCATAAAATTCTATGTATGAAACTTGAATACTATGTTATTAACGATAAGGAACTATTATTAGTCTAATAGTTATAAGTCAAATATGTTACTATTAGTTAGCACCAGTGACTTGTCATCTGATTAAAAGAGAGTTGTAACTGGAGTGCCCCAAGGTTCTGTTTTAGGATTTTCACTGAAGTTATTTCAACTTCTGTGTTCCCAATTTATATGCTGACAATACAACCCTCCTCTCCTCTGATAGCAGCCTAATCATCTATCTCTTAACTATTGTTCGTCACTCCCACTTGAAGACGCTATATAGAAGCCTGGTAAACCAAAGTGAAGTTTAATCTTTTGTGATTAACCTCCTCTGTGCTGGTACTCAGCCAACTCTCTGATTGTCAATGAAGGTGAAACTGAAAAGATGACATTTAGGCCTACACAAAAACCTGTAAATGATGTGATTCCTCATATTTAAAACCTGTTGGAAATATTAAAAAAGTAATTTAGGTTGAAATACACATGTTGATAATCTCAGTAAAAAACTATCTAGTGTGATTTTAATTTCAAGGAAACTGAGAAACTGTGTTAATATTAAGGCCTACTGATCACTAAATACGAGGGCATTGCTGTTCATAAAAAATACCGAACTTATTAAAATATTACAAAACGCGTTATAGTTCGAAGTCACGCTTGCGTGCCAGACTAGAGGCATTCTTCAGGAACAAAACGAGCCGTCGCACACATCACAGCGATTGATCAGTTGGCACATTGTCACATTAAATTTTGTTTTAAGATCAGTTAATCTTAATTTGAATTGAGTGCATTATATTACTCCAGAAGGCTGATAAGGCACTGGCGGCTCGTACCCACGAAATAGGTGAAGTGGCCGTATCTTTTACTGTACAGCACTTCACCTGTTTCGTGGGCACGAGCCGCCAGTGTGATAAGGATGAATGTAAGAGCTGTACAAAATTCTATGAGTGGTACACGCGTTTCAAATCGGGTACACAATAAGCTGAGCCTCAATGCAAATAATAATTATTTCTGCTGCGCAGACTGAAGCCTCTATTGTTGGAGGAATATCTTATCTTCATCTACCATGGGCTTTTCTATATCCATCTGATCTATGGCCTGCAATTATGGGTCTATGTCCCTAGTTGTGAGACTATTCTACTCCTTCAGAAAAAGGCTGTTTGAATAATCTCTTCAAGTGACTATCTGGACCAAACCAAATTTTTCAACGGTTGGAAATACTTAGTCTACAGCAATTACATATTAGCAAGCTTACGTACATATTAGTCAAGACAAATTTGAATTGGTTTACAAGAGCGGAACTTCACGGCCGGAATCTTCAACGTGGCTTTTCACTAAATATCTCATACTGTAGAATCAGCAACAAGGGCTGCTTTCCCAACCTGTCCCTCCCAATGTTTAATAGGCTGCCAACTGCAGTGAAGAATCTGGAGGACGGCAGATTCAGAAAAAAACTTAAGTTGTGGCTCATTGGTAGAGCATATTACTAATTGAAGGAGTACTTTGAGGACAATTTTGGCGACATTGTCTAGCCCAGCCCTGACGGAATCAATCCAATCCTGCTGGTCAAAGACTTGAAGTATCAAGTAAGACTTTGAAAAGTCCCAGTTTTTTGCAATTTAAATTATTCAATGGTGTCAGTCAGACAATGAAGAGCCCTCCTCTGTTCTGATAGTAATAATCTGTTGTTGATTATTAAATAATTAACACACGCTTCGTCATACAATTGCCGGTTAAAACTTTCAAACAAACTGTTGCTGAGTGGCTGAAGGCTAAGGGGTCTTACTCAACGGATGAGTATTTCATCTGATCCAAATTTGAAAATGTGACCAACAAACCAAGTTATTATAATTCATTTTGTGAAAATTGAATATTTTGTTGAAAATGTCGAGACATATTGTGTTATGAAAGTATGGCCTATGAATGTTGTTTGTAAAATGACAATACCTATTTTAAACCGGTTTTATTTTATGACGAACATTACTTTTTCCATTACCTAAATTCTCATGTTTCATCACATTAAAAAAAAAAAATGATAAGAAATTTGAATCAAGGGTTAGATGATAATAATTTTAGAAAAATCAACAAGAACATAAGTCAAGTTACACAATGAATTTTGAATGATTTCAGGCTACAGCGGGATTGTTTTGAAACCTAAAACAACACAAGAAGTTTCCGAAATATTGAAATTCTGTAACTCTGAGAGATTGGCTGTTTGTCCCCAAGGTGGCAATACTGGATTGGTTGGAGGAGGAGTGCCGGTATTTGATGAAGTCGTCCTTTCAATGTCTCTCATGAACAAAGTAATTGACATCAATCCTCTTTCAGGTAGGTTACCATATTTAGTAGGCCTACTATTGGCAGTTTGAGTCAAACAGGCTCGCTTCGCTCACCTGCAAAAACTCTGTCAGTGTGAGCTAGAAAAACAGGCTCGCTTCGCTCGCTCGTAAATTCCGTTCAGAGAGGATTCGAAATTTATTGAACACAGCATTTCTAGACCTAATCTGGACCTGTTTACCAAATTTCAACATTTTCTGCCAATTTGTTCTCGAAAAATCTAAGAAAAATTCCGAAAAATAGTAAACCGCTAATATCAAGCGTAAACTTGGGAAATATATCCAACATAGTTTGAAACTTGATTCAATATCTTCTAAATTAGTTCATCTTCAATCTCGCTGAACCATAGTGTTTACAGTAGGATTGGTGTATAAGGCAAGTCTACCTTGTACAATACATTTACAATTTTGAAAACGTGATTACTGGCGTACTCTTGAACGGATTCCAAAAATATTTTAACCCCCAACCTTTGC
>JADWYZ010000104.1:0-10988 GCA_017141385.1 Sogatella furcifera
ATAAACATGGGGGTAACCTTCAATATGATCTCACCTGTTAAAAATTTGATACAGAAACAGATGTCGTTTTGTTATACAATAAGCCAAGTTATAAAAAACATTTTTGGGATTTAAAATATGTTACATGACTTTCTCAAAAAAAGTTGGTATTCAACTTTTTTAATGTAAGACCATACTAAAATATACAACTTGACCAAAAGGTCAAAATTTTGATTAACATTTGTCGGGTTCAGAGCAATCAGCCATTGATGAGGATGATATAATTATAATTTGATCGCAAATTTTAAATTTTGATCACCTGAAAAATTCAAAAGGTAAAACTCCTCCATAACTTGATAATAATTGTTGATGAAAGGGGACAGTGCGCTGGTGTTTTGGGACTCTACCCGCAATTTAAAAAATGTGTTCTTCTCATGAGCAGGGCACATGTTCATGAATGATGTATAAACATGGACAGGGAAAGGGAAAACAAGTTGCAAAATTTGATGCTGAACTGTGAGGGGAACCATTGATGATGATCTGCACATATAGTTGGTGTTTATACGTTTTGCTGCAATGGACGTCTTGTAGATTGAAAAGCGTAGCAACATTCATCAACCTGATATTACATTCCATTTTTTTAAGTTTGTGTCACAAAAGGGCGACTCCCCAGTGATTGATTGAGCAAGTGCGGTATTAATAAACCCCTGGTGAGTCACAAATTGTATGTGATGGAGCAAAAGCAGCAATGCTTGAGTGGATGGTAGTGTTGTTGTTGTTGACAGCTAAGATGAAGCAACTGGGGTTTATCCCAGTGAACATTCCACATGGCATTATCAATCAGCTGAGAAGGGAGGTTCAGTGAGACAACCATGAATCTTTAACTGTAGAATCAGATCAGGCTCAGGTGATGGCTCACCCCTTTCCCAAGTACTGGCCATGGCCGACGTGATGTGCTTATCTCCGGGAATGGCACGATCCAATATTTATGACATGATTTATATCTATCTCTATATATTCCATTCTCATTAAGTTGTATTTGCTGATGTTGATGCGTGTTGTTAAAGGTCTGTCAAAAATGTCCTTGGCAATTTTTTGATTGACTTCTCTCCATAGTTTGTTGGACATGGCAAAATAAATCTTATAGGCCTAATACAGTAATTTGCTTGTATTGAACCTTCGTGTAATTTTACTTTCAACTCGAAATCATCATTATTATGTACAGAGGAAGCATTAGAAAATATTAAACATGTTGTGAAAAATCTTCAATCAAAAGCCTTCTTCACCCCATCATCAGTCTTAGGGCTTATATTAGTGACCTAGGGAGAGGAAAAAGTGAACAAGAAAGCTGGTTGTCATGCTGTCTTCAATGCTTCACTACGATTACCTGCGCTTCCTTCGAAGGAGAATCAGGATGCTCTCGTCCAATTACAAGCCTTGAGCATGGTCTTAGTTGATTCCGCCATTTCGTCTTCTGAGTAGACATTTTCTAGCTTTTGTTGAACGTGCGGCAGTTCATAGAAACGGTATGACTAGCAAATATACGGATGAAATTCATAGCTGCCAAAAACTCATTGAAAATAATATTCACCATCGTTGACTCCAGCTCTCAGCTTCAACAATATTCAACAATGATAATGAGATATAAGAAAAAAATGTTCAATAGCAATTCGGATTGATCATTTCTTATTGGAAACTGAGAATTGAATCTAATTCATATTTACTACGGACTAATCAATAGAGAAATTTTTCAACTCCACAAACTGTATGAAAACAGAAATGAAAAGGCAAATTCAATAGAAAACACAGTTTGGATCAACTCATATACATACAAAGCTCCCTCGAATTGGTGAGATAAAGGATACACCCTGTCTTGTCTTCAATGATTGACTATGATTGGCTTGCTGTCTGCGAAGGAGGAGTCAGAGCTCTATCAATCATCAATTCACCAATCATCAATTGAACATTGAATCCAATATCAAATTGCCCATATAAAAGCATTTTAAGTTCAACAGACCACACTCAGTTATGCTTTGGGAAATTTCTGAACATTTCTTAGTTGATGATAGATGATATCAACTACAGTAACTACTACAGTATTTTATTTTTACAATCGAATTGAATGAACAGAAACAGTGTTGAAATGCTCATAATTATCTAAAGAGGGAGCATGTAGGAAATATAATAAATATTGTGAATAACATTCTCGTAGTCCCTGTTCTACGACATTAGTCTCTATTGGTTACCATCAGAGGGAAATCAACAAGAAATCTGGCTGTCACAGTGTTTTCAATAATCGACTACGATTGATTGGCTTGCTTTCTGGGGAGGAGTCAGAGCTCTTGTCTAATCACAGAGCTCCATTGTGGTCTTACTTGATTCCTCCATTACGTATTCTAAGCAGACATTTTCTAGCTTTTGTTGGACGTGCTACGGTCTCTAGAATCATTACAGTATTAGGCTACTGGGAAGAAAATTGATTAAAAATATAGTTGATATGAAATTAATATTGAAATAAACTGGATTGGCTGAAGAAAATCACAAGTAGACGACTCATTTTCCATTAACATGGAGTTTGATTTGGATGTGGGGTGGGAGTACTTGAAGTATCAATTTATCAAGAGAATGAAATTTAAATATAAAATGCTGGATTAATCGATTTTGGCATAACAAATATTATTTAATGTGTTTTTGAAGTCTCAGAATGAATATTCAGAATGGAGTTCATAGCAGCCCATGACACAGAGTCGCAGCTCACTGCTAATCATTCATCATCATTGACTTTACTTCTTATTAAAAAAGATTGGTGTTTCAAAAATGAATTTATTATGATAGAACCTTATCGATAGTGGAATTGGGAATAGTATTTCTATCAACAGGGAAATTTACATACATAATGGAAAGTAATATAATATTGTAAATGACAGAGTCCATCTTCACATTCTGATTCTAATCACTGATGTTGATGCGCAATTAACATCGGTCTGACGCAATTCTCATTCAAAAACTGTGGAACATGATAATGTCATTAAGGTAATCCAAACGACAAGAAAATGTTCCTCAATCTTGTGAATGATATAACAGATTTTGAATACATAGGCAGAAATTCATAGGCAAGATCTGAAACAAAATATTACAATTATTTACATGTGAGAGTCAAAACCATCTTACTACTACATGTTTATGTTAAACCTATTCAAAGTTGATCAAATTCTGTAAGTTAGAACTTTTCAGTAGTAATATTTCGTAGCTGATTACTGATGATGGCACAAAATGTGCTTGGAATCAAGCGTGCTGTGATATACATTCAAGATTATACTCACAACAGACTTGACTCTCAGCACAAGTTATATTATTATACTCTTCGAAATCCATCCATGATGGATTGGACTTGATAAAGCAGGAGGTCTGACGAAATCATGATGTGAGAAGTTCAGATGATTTTCCCCATGAACAGAATGGTAACTATCACACCATGTCAGGGATTTATAAACTGACATTGGTGCAAGAGTTACCATCCGTTGATGAGTTCTTGGCTCTTGACAATGGTGTGATGCATGTCTAGTAGACCATGATGTGCCATGTAGGTTAGTCCATGCAGGTCCAGTGGTATCTCTTAATTCGTGTAATCGTGATGGCGTGAAGTTGATTCAATTAAAGTCCCAGTTGAAAAATGTTGCAATATGCGATGATTGACTCTATCCACAAAGATAAAGCAGCCGCACAGTAACGTTAATAACGTTAAAAGGTTGGCAATTATACGCATTGGACGGCCATGTTGTGGAGTGAAACGAAGAGCCAATAGGAAGCGAGTTTGGAACCATCCCAAGCTATTTCACTCATGATTGGTTGACGGTTCTAGCCAAAGCTTACTCCCTATCACGCCAGTAGATGGCACTAGCTGTTGGGTTATGATTCCAATCTTGAGTTTCTCATTCGATTCAATTTAAATCCAAATCGATTTTGATTATTTGCTGATATAGAATACGATATTCAATAAATGAAATGACTACAAATAAATACGAGTACAATTTTCATCATGAGTAATAAAATACAATAAAGTGAAAAGATTACAATATTACTGTAGACTTATTAACAAATCAAAATATTTATAATCTAATCCATAAGTGGAAAACTCTTACGAACTGCATGTGTTTTCTGAACAATGACCAGTGCTCCCAGTGCTTGATTTCTGAAAAACGAAGGGTCTAGGGGGTATGGAATACCAACCAGGGGGGAGGAGGTCATACTATACTATATCAAAAGGTCAAACTATATTTACATGCTATACTATACAATATACATGCTGAACTATCTTAAAATACTGACTAGAAGAAACTGACCCTTGATGTAAAGCTTACAGAATGTAAGAATTCTTGAAATACAACAAAATTTAACAATCGATTGAGGTTTTAATAAAAATATTATTCAAGCTCTCAGAATGAATGTTAGAAATTGAGTTCAGCTGTCAATGAAACAGAGCCAGAGCTTAATTCTAATCATACAACATCAGTGACTTCAATAGAAAAATTATTCTTTCTCTAATGGAATAGACAGAAAAGAAGTAGAAATTCAGAGACAACTAATAGATTAATATAGGCAACTTGATATTCACGATATCAGGCACTATTGTTATTTGTTTTTTTTTAGATTCTATATCACTTCTATGAATACTGATATAATAAATAATAAATAATATAATAAATCTTGTCTTGGATAACTACCACAATATCACCCTCACAACAACTCAAAGAATAATAATAATATAACAAATAACAGAACAATGATGAAAATATGGGGAAGAATGACAAAGTTTCTGAAATTACTGATCAATAGGAGACAATAGACAAGTATCCTTGAGCTGTCCCCCTGCTGAATGTCAAAAACTACTGCAGGGGGCGTGGCCAGAGACAAAAATCGTTTCTGCTTTC
Organism: Sogatella furcifera; assembly: GCA_017141385.1. Taxonomy (NCBI): domain Eukaryota; kingdom Metazoa; phylum Arthropoda; class Insecta; order Hemiptera; family Delphacidae; genus Sogatella; species Sogatella furcifera. Next base: position 4,911 of record JADWYZ010000104.1, read on the forward strand.
CCCTCCATTTACTAGTGAATAAAGCATTCTGGGGGCGTGGCCTATTGCTCAACTAATAGCAGAGGGGTATTCTCGAGTCGGCCGAGAACTGTTGAACTGTTGAATGTTGAAATCTACTGGATTATCATATATGAATTGGGAATTTATTCAAACAAACGAAGGAGTAAGAATAAGCAGAGAATATTCAATTTTTCATAACAACAGGAACATGATAACAGAGTTAACAAGCGAAGCCCTCTCTTCAGTAAGCAATTGTAGTTAGGAGTTCAGATGATATTTCCCATTAACAGAATGGTAACTATCACACAATGTCAGGAATTCATGAACTGACATTGGTGCGAGAGTTACCATCCATTGATGAGTGCTTGGCTCTTGACAATGTCGGTGTACAATGCTTGAATAGTTGAAGTGAAGTGGAGTGTAGAATTTCTGTCTCTTTGGCTTCCGTTCTGATGAGTGTTGATTGGTCATTGATGTTGATTGTTGATTGATGACTTGCAAGAGCTGCCTTGAAGATCGCTTCATCCAAAATTCGAGGAAGAGGAGGTGGAAGTGAATAGAATTCCATCATTTCCACCCCCGCGTCCTGGAACTGTGAACGACATTTACAAAATTGAAAATTCGATTCCTTCGTCCTCCAATGTCCTCCCGTGGTGAGTCTTGCAGTGGAGATTACTGTTGATAACAAGCGAATCATGGAGAAAGCAGGCTAACAATGATACAACAATGAGAATAGTAAAATTTACATAGTAATGATTACAAATCGATGATTCACACAGTAGCTCAAATTACTGATAAAAGAATAATAATCCATCTCATGAGTCATCAATCATGAAATTGGCTACTAAAAATTCAATGCGATCTCCATATTGAAATGAATATTGTGAAACCATTCCCTCCTCTTACGTCTTCTAATTGAGATTTTTTGGGTAGAAGGATTTCCTATAAAGAACCTTTGGTTTGAAATAATTATTGGAAAAGTTCTCATTCCAAGAAGCATTTCAAGAACAAGTTTTACATGTGACATACTATTTGATGGAGATGGATCTTTACTGATAATTTGATTACCATCGTATATTGTCGTTGTGAAGAACGTGCAAAATGATTGCTGGAAATATTTTGAAGAATTTCTGACATTTAGACTGCGCGTTTTATCGAATAATATGATAGTTCAAGACTATGAGTTAAATCAGAAAGAATAAAAGTAGTTCTAAAAGAATAGATAAGATAAGATAAGATAAGATTTTTATCTGCTTTTGTTTCTCTGAAACATACAAAATCTAAAAGAATAGAAGCTACATATTAATTTTAATTTTAGTGTTGAGACTGATAGATAAATAAGAAAAAATTATTTGAAGTCTCAGAATGAATGTTGAAAATGGAGGCCATAGCTGCAAATGACGCAAGGCCACAGCTCACTGCTAATCATCCATCATCATTGACTTTGGTCCTTATCATCAAAAAGTAATATAATTAAAATGAGAAGAAGAGCGTCAATAATTGAAGTCAAAAACGGAATAGAGAGAACTATTTGCATCATAGCTACTCATTTAAGGTTGGAAATACAAATTCAACGACCATGTTGTGGGGTGACCATGTAGGGTGAAACAAAGAGCCAATAGGACGCGAGTTCGGAACCATTCCAAGCTATTTCACTCCTGATAGGTCGACGGTTCTAGATAAACCTTACTTCATATCACGCCAGTAGATGGCACTAGCTGTTGGGTAATGATTCTTTTCTTGAGTTTCTCATTCAATTAAATTTCAATTCGAATCTATTTAGATCATTCACTAATATGGAATACGATATTCAATAAATACAACATTCATCTTGATTAATAGCCTACAATAAGGTGATAGAAGTACATATAGAAAGATTACATAATAATTATGGAGAGCATGTATTTTTCTATTATGAAATACTAAAAAAATAGATATAAATACAATATTATCCATTATGATTAAATATACAATAAGTTTTAGGATGAGTATAAGATGGGTTGTTGATTTTCGAGAAGATTGGCTATTCCCATGATGGGAAAATAATTTAATGATAATTATGTGGGAAATAAATAAAGAGTAAGTATGATACAAGTTAGTTACTAGTAATTACATAGCAATACAGCTCCCTATATTTATATTTCTTACATTGTTACATAACTTCTATTGATTCAATCCATTCGATGAATTTTGTAGTGATACAAAGATACTGCGATGTATTGTCTTGTGGGTTGAGAGAGCAGTAGCAATATTCATCCACAAAATGTACTCATCTCACATCACATTACAAATTGTAACTGAATGTGCTGAAAGATGAATACAATATTGTAAATGACATAGTTCATCCCCATATTCTTATTCACTGATGTTGTGCTATTGACGGTCTGACGAAATTGTCAATCACACCTTGAGTTACATTATCATTTCATTGAGGGAATTCAAACCAATGAGAATGAAGTTCAATATTGTGAATGACTTAACGGATCTGAATTACATACGCACACTCTTGTTGTCTTGAATTCCCCTTCCATTGATAGATTAGAATTAGATGATGTGTTGTGTGTTGTTGATCGCTGCAGATGCGAACAGAGATATCGTGAGGCCATAAGGAACAAATTCTCCAAATTAATTCAGTCCCTCATGACCCCAAGTATCAATGCTCAGTGATCCATCTCTTGTCTCAGCCGTTGGATTACGTTCCTTGAGACAAATTATTTCTGAGGAGTCTGTAGGATATTAAAGTTGCAGTTATTACTTGACCCTCGATCTGATGCTTACATGTATAGGCAGTAAGTTATCGGTGAAAATTTGACACATTTAATATAATAATAATTTGCTTATATTGAGCCTTTATGTAATTGTACTTTGAAGTGGATAACATCGTAATTATCTACAGAGGATGTATTTACAAAATATGTTATAGATGTTGTAAAAAAACTTCAATCAAAGATTACTTCACTTTATTAGTTTCTATGAGAAGAAAAAGTGAAGCAGAAAGCTGGCTGTCATGCTGTCTTTAATGCTTGTCTAAGATTGGCCCGCTCCCTGCGATGGAGAGTCAGAGCTCTCGTCCAATCACAGAGCTTCATCGTAGTCTTAGTGCATTCCGCCATTACGTATTCTGAGCAGCCATTTCCTAGCTTTTGTTGAACGTGCGACAGTTCATAGAAACGGTATGACTAGCAAATATACGGATGAAATTCATAGCTGCTAAAAACTCACAGAAAATAATATATTTCATCATAGTTGACTCCAGCTCTCAGACTTTATTATTCAACAATGATAATAGAAAACACAGTTCGAATCAACTCAAATTGGTCAGATAAAGGATACACCCGTGATGATGATGATGATGATGATAATAATAATTTGCGTCTACAACTTTGAAGAACAGACGATAGATCCATCCAAAAATTGCAGCTCTCCGAGTTCAAATTGGAAAAGTATGAACAATTTATACCTGGTGACCCACAAATTGTCGATAGTAGACAATGCTTGAGTAGGTGAAGTGGATTGAAGTGTAGAATTTCATTCTCTTTGGCTTCCGTTCTGATGAGTGATGATTGTTGATTGATGACTTGCAAGAGCTGCCTTGAAGATCGCTTCGAAGATATTTTCAACATGGGACTTGATTTTGATGAAGGGTCGAAAATTTGAGAATGGAAACTCTATAAAAGACAAGAAAATCTAAGCAATCTTTGAAGAATAGAACAATAATATTGTAGATAGAAGAATGAATTATTGATTGGAGTAAACCAAGAAAAATTTTAGTGTATTTTGGAAGTCTCAGAACAATTTATTCATAATGGTAAATGGTAGAGTGGACATCACTGTCCAAACTTCGCCACATAATCAAAATAAAGAAGTCATTCTATTCTATTTATTCTATTCTAATGGAGTTTACAACTGCCAAGAACGAGTCGCAGCTCACTGCAAATAATATTCATCATCATTGACTTCGGTTCCTATGATCGCAATGCAACATTACTTAGATAAGAAAGGAGTTATATACTATATACGAAATAACTATTTGCATCATAGCGAATAGTTCGAGGTTGAAAATACGTGTATTGGACGGCCATGTTGTAGAGTGAAACAAAGAGCCAATAGGAAGCGAGTTTGGAACCATTCCAAGCTATTTCACTTGTGATTGATCAATGGTCGTAGACGCATAGCTCACCTCATATCACGCCAGCAGATGGCACTAGCTATTTGGTAATGATACTAATCCTAAGTTCCTCTTTCAATTGAATTTTCAATCCAAATTCATTTCATTTATTCACTCTTATAAAAGACAATATTAATTATATTTTAAATAGGCTACATCGAGATTGTACTAAAAATATACAGTCGACTCTCGATAATACAAATTCGGAAAACCATAGAAAAAGTTCGAATTATCGAAAGTTGGATGAGAGAAAATAACTATAGAAAGCAAAATTGTTGGATACTCTGGTTTATTGAATGTGATGATCAAATTTTCAAATGCAGTACTGTAGAACAATAATAATTTAATTTGAAATTGAATTAAGGAACAAGAAATAAAGAAATTAAAAGTTAAGAAATTAATTGAAGAAGAAAAACAAACAATTATTATAGTATTGTGCAATCAACGAAACTAGATTAGGCCTACTGTATTATTTTTGTGTGGTCGAATTTCGTATAGGTCCGTAATTTTTTAAGGGAAAAACAATATCATTGTGCAGTTAATGCTTTTTGAAAAAATAATGAACAATATTCTCTGCCATTCGATTATAAATTATTTCAATCTTATTTCTACAGACCAGCGGTTCCCAACTGGGAACACGCGGGGCATGTTGTGGGGGTCATATAAACCGAGAATTTAGGGGAAGTTTGGTATAAAATTTATTATTATATATATTTTTTTTTTAATTTTTCAAATATTTGAATTGAATAGGCCTGCTATTAATTGAAAAGACCTTTTTGAACTTCAAAGTTCTGAAACCATAAGAAACAATGAACCTTTCTAGCTATTTTTATTGTATTTGTTCCCTTTGCAACGACTTACCGTTGTGAACAAGAATTTTTATCAATGTTTTTTATGAAAAATGAGTTTTGAAATCGACAAGACATGTTGTCAGATTTTAGAGTGAATATGTCAAGTATGGAACCTGAAATCTCAGGAATCATGAACTTGAAGAAAAATTCAACTCATCTCATTGAACAAATAGTGATAATTATAAGGAATAGTGGACCTAGTCTTCATTTCCTCAACGTATTTGAGCTGATGTACAGTACAGGCGTACAATGATCATATTCTCCATATCCAAAACAAGTTTAGTGGAACAATTTCCGTACTGATTTTACAATAACAATAACTTTACAGTAATAATAAAACGAAAATTATCAAGATAAATGCACTCGAAAAATAGAAATATCAAGTTTTCAAAGGTTATTCTAACATACCCTATCCTAACGGCGTATTAATAATAAAACAAAAGGAAAAGGAATTACCTCCATACTAAGATATTACCATATAAATTTATTTTTCTGAACATAGGAGAATTCACACTATTGACAACTACTCAAAGGGTTACAAGAATGACCTTATTAGTCTTCCAATAAGGCACATGCAAAGAGTGCATCTTATTGGAAGACGTATTTCCTCCAGCTCAAGCTGATAATAGGAGGGGGTTACCAGATGAGCTGCAATGCATTGCCTCATGACCCCAAGTATCAATGCTCAGTGATTTATCTCTTGTCTCAGCAGTTCTATCACGTTCCTTGGAGCAGATCATTTCTGAAATTTTATGTTTCTGAGGAAGTCTGTAGAATATTATTATCAATTATTATCACCCGTATTAGATATGAAGCTTACTATGAATACAAACAGATTTGATCAAAAACACTTATTACTTCTATTGTCCATTTCATAAAAAATGTTAATTCATCAAAAACATTGATATTATATCTTATAAATTTGTGGGAATAAAATATTTATAAGCTTAAAGCGTTATAAATGACAAATCGCCAACTTTATTAATATACCAACTTAATATTTCATCTATTTCCAAAAAAAAATTTTTAGTTATGTTATATGAAATTTTTTTGAAAATT
>JADWYZ010000105.1:0-10956 GCA_017141385.1 Sogatella furcifera
AATTTGTTCAAAAACTATAAACTCGGTCTCAAATTGTGGATAAGAATGTTTTCTACCATTTGAGACAAAATTTGTAATTTTTGAACTATTACTGCTCGATCAAAATTTGTTCAAAAACTATAAACTTGGTCTCAAATTGTGGATCAGAATGTTTTCTACTATTTGAGACAAAATTTCTCATTTTTGAACTATTACTGCTCGATCAAAATTTGTTCAAAAACTATAAACTTGGTCTCAAATTGTGGATAAGAATGTTTTCTACCATTTGAGACAAAATTTGTAATTTTTGAACTATTACTGCTCGATCAAAATTTGTTCAAAAACTATAAACTTGGTCTCAAATTGTGGATCAGAATGTTCTCTACTATTTGAGACAAAATGTGTAATTTTTGAACGATTACTGCTCGATCAAAATTTGTTCAAAATCTATAAACTCAGTCTCAAATTTTTGATATTACGAAAAAATATTTGATGAATATCAATTACGGTAACAGCAAACGCGGAAAAGGTTTGATGGACATTACTTATTTTCTCTTATAGGGCTGTATAATACTGTATTTGTTAAAAATTTAAATATTTACAATCAAAGTACCCTTTTTTAAATATTTTTATTTTATACATTTGAATATTTTAAAGAAAGGTACTTTGATTGCAATTATTTGAAGTTTTGATGGATATTATTTGGAAGATATTGGATGGATTTCAAAAAAGAGTAGAGTTTCAGTAAAACTTGCAATCGATATGTAAAATTTATCAAGAATTATTTGTCATGAGTATTCACAAGAAATACTTGGACATTTTCAGTAACAAATAATAAAGCTATCTAAAATGATCTAGGGCTAAGCTACCAATCATTTTAATCTTTATGGACAAGATTACATTGGCATACATAGAAAATGAAGATAGAAATGAGAAGCACCGAACATAATTGAATTCAATCATAGGAAATTTTTCCTTTGCACTTGAATGGCTCCTATCTGTTTCAAAATGTTAATAGATTGAATAGAAACATTTTTCAGTTAATATCTGTTTTAGGCCTGGCGTATGCTGGGACGCATGTGTGCACACGCACGCATTCTAGCTAATCACAGCTCTTGTTGAGGACAAGACAAGAGCTGTGATTGGCTGGCTTGCGTGCGTAATACATTCTGAGAAAGAAAATTGGAATTCTATGGAGTGGAGTTATAGACTACAGTTTTAAAAAAATTTTCATTTTTCTACTCAGTTTACGTGCTTTTCACATCATTTTGCCATTTTAAATTATAACCATTGCCCAAATTTACGCTTCAAACTAGTGTTGAAAATAGATATGAAGTTTGAAAACCAGTTTTTGACTGTTGGAAATATGTTAAAAGTGAAGCAAATCGTCTTTGAAAGTAAAATAGATGTGAAATATTTGGTAGAAATTGTTAAAAAAAAAAATAGAAATAATTTTTGGTAGAAAATCTCGTGTATTTTGGAAATACGTTAACGCTAAATGAGTGCTAATTTTCATCAATTTTCCATAACTTATTATACAACTTGTCATAAAAAGTAGAATTGATTTGTAATTTTTATTGATTGAAAGAAAATACCGCGAAATTTGAAAATAAGTTCACTCTTAATAAATGCGTAACTTCATCACCTTGCCATCATCTTACTTGAGAAACACATGAGAAAGATACAAACACAAAAGAAATGAATGATAAAGCGCTTAAATAGAATGAAGAAAGCATCCATGAAACAGAAGAAAGAGTTGAAATCGCGGACCAATCATGAGCTAGCACATTCAGTTCAGAGCCACGCCTCCTAGGTGCCGTGACATCCCCCTACTCGCACCATCATTGTCAACTGAGAGTCGTTTCAAATTCGGCCACTAGACTGCAGCATGTACAGTGTAGAGTTTAGAAGCAACTATTTTATGTACAAACAGTTCTTCTTCCTGATTTTGGCGTACTATCATTTGATCACTGGCGACTCGTGCCCACGAAACAGGTGAAGTGCTGTACAGTAAAAGATACGGGCACTTCACCTGTTTCGTAGGCACGAGCCGCCAGTGCATTTGATATTAAATGGAAATCATGAGCTCGAGATGCTGTGAGTAATTTCATACACAATAACAGAAAATGAGTAATTATCACTTTTAGATTCTTCCCAACTATTACTATCTTGATCGTTTAATTTTAATTTAAGATTGATCCAAGTTATAAATGCGTTTCTCAGTTCAAATTGGGGAAAATTAATTCTCAAAAATCTCAATCGACTTCTAGAGAAATAACGTAAAAATTAAAATGGTAGAGATTCTAATGATTTATCTACTTACAAAAGGTGAAAAAGTATTATACTCTATTCACGATCACTTGAGACGAAATAAACAAACTTTTTGAGTGTAATGGAAGTTCTCCTTCTATGCGAAACTTTCGGCCACAGACCAACAGCTGTAGCCAATCACATCTCCAGAGTCAGCTGTTTGACTGCAGCTGACTTTTTCGCATAGAAGAAGACCTTCCACTACACGCACACACACGCAAAAGGTTTGTTTATTTCGTCTCAAGTGATCGTGAATGGACTAAGGTGGAAATTAGAATAGTTTTTCGATTTACAAAAAAACCAATGTTCCTGACCCTGTCCTGAGAATATCTGAGCACATCAGATGATAGAAGGGACTAGACCTATTAGGGAAGCCCGATTAACGATTTCCAACATCACCTTAAATTTTTGGAGGCAGAAGTCTTATTTGTCTGGTCTGTACAAGATTACCATTTATGTAAGTCTGATCGAGCAAAGAAGACATTCAATCGAGATGGGAAAATGACTCCAGAGCGGTCAATATTGGTTTGAATAACAATTTGGTCTCGGTTTATTGTAGAGTAGAATGTTTCCTACAATTTGTGACCAAATTTATAAATTTTGATCGAGCTAAAGTAATTATCCCATCCTGCCAAAATATCTTCTTTCCTAGACCAAATTTAATCAAATGAAAAAAAATCTTTGTAAGGTTAATAAATTGAGGTTTCAATTCCTCACTAATGTATACAATATCGAATCAGAATTTAAAACTTTTCATGAAAATATTCTTCTCCTGAATTCAGTTATCATTAATCAGACATATAAAGTTTTTCTTCACGTGGTTAAATTGAAGCGCGTTCGTAACTCATATTTTTGTTTGTTTGGAATTTTGCAATTAGGGCGAGCAGGTGTTCGTTGAGAGGATGTGTCTTCTTTGGTGTTCGGGGGGCAATTTATGAAGGGTGAAGGGGTGTTGTCGAGTGGGGGAGGAAGGGGTGGAGGATTCTGATTGCAAAACAAGCCTGGGGACGACAACGGCGACGAATATTGTTCATTGTGATTAGTAATTTAGATGCTGTCCGTAAGAGCGCAGCACCCACACGAGAGGAAGAATTTTTGTGTGTGTATTTTCATTATTATTTTGCAACCTGTGTTCACGTTTTGATTACACTGTAGAATTGTTGTAGCCAGAAGGAGAGAGTCAGAAAAGTTTTTGAGTTTAGGAGGAGAGGTGCGAAAAGGAGAGAAGAGAGGAGAGTTTCCTGGAGAGAGAGAGAGAGAGAGAGAGAGAGAAAGAGAGAGAGAGCGAGTAAGAGACAATGAATTTGAGAATCCAATGTATTAGTGAGATAGTGGATAAAAAGGGAAGAGCTTGTTATCTGTATTGTATTGTTTGTTGAAATTTAAAATGAATCACCGATTTGTTTTGATAAATGATTATTATTGTTATCATATGTCATATTTGTTGAAGAGTTCCAAAAGGAAGTTCCACCGGCACAATAACCTCAATTTCCCTCGATGGGGAATTGTGGTATTTCTTGATATGATCCACAGAGATATAAATGGTCATTCACTTCTGAAATATATAAAATTCAGAGCACAAACATTTTTAACTTGTTACAGTTCTTTCATGACAACCAATCATGATGAATTATATGAGACAACTTAGCTTATTTTGCCTGAATAGCTGACACCAAAAAGTTAGGCGGTTTCGTCTGTCTCTTGTACGTGATGTAACCTACTGACAGCTGATGTGAAGTATCTATTGTCTTTTTTAATCTCAAAAATAGAATATAGAATTAGAGACAACATTAATTTGTCATTGCGTATGCAAGTATTAGACATAACCGCCTAATTTTTTAACTATAACTTATACCTAAAGTGTATAAATTCGTTGAAAAGTACGTTTGTTCAGATTTATGAAATGGCATCTGTTAGTGTGTTGGAATGGGGAACAGACTTATACTGGCTTATTTATTGAGCTCTCGATAGAGAATTGATTGATATTAATAGGTAGTTATTGCACATAGAGGAATTATAGAGAGCCTCAGTGTCGTTTGGTTTGGTTTTGGTTTTGGTTTGTTGGAGCTATGAGCAAGTATGGTCTGTCCAAGCGAAGAAGACCCTCTGGCAAGATGAGAAAATGACTCCAGCTCGGTCAATATTGGTTCAAGAAAAATTGATTTGGTCTCAAATTGTAGATTAGAATGTTTACTACAATTGAGACCAAATCAATAATTTTCGAACCAATTTTGACCGAGCTGGAGTCATTTTCTCATCTTGCCAGAGGGTCTTCTTTGCTTGGACAGACGATATGATGAGGAGAGGCAGCCATCTTGCCTAATCTTTGTGGTGGGAGAAGGGGGGGGGGGGTGACTCAGTGCAATAAAAACTTTCTGTCGTTTCTATGAATCATCAATCATCTCGAAGGTAAATTGAAGCATGTACAAACCATACATACTTAAATAATTTACCTGAAAGGTTTATAACTCTTTTTACTCTCAATTACATAGTAAATTTGTCTGTTGAACCTGGAAGAATGGAGCATTGAATTGAATAATGTTTCATTAATGAAGCAAAATTGAACACATGAACATGGTATAGTTCGTGTAAGCTGACAAGACACGCCGTTACAATATAAAACATACTGAACAACGGGTCTTCTCCTTTCACGCATCATGTTATTTGAATTAGGTCTAGATCGAATGCACACTGCTGTAGTCTGTCCAAGCAAAGAAGACCCTCTGGCAAGATGAGAAAATGACTCCAGCTTGGTCAACTATTGGTTCAAAAATTATAAATTTTGTATCAAATTGTAGACCAGAATTGTTTCTACAATTTGAGAGCAAATTTATAATTTTTGAAACAATATTGACCGAGCTGGAGTCATTTCCCCATCTCGCTCAGAATGTCTTCTTTCCTTGGACAGACTATACACTACATTGCTGAAATGTTAAAGTCTGTCCAAGGAAAGAAGACATTCTGAGCGAGATGGGGAAATGACTCCAGCTCGGTCAATATTGTTTCAAAATTTATAAATTTGCTCTCAAATTGTAGACACAATTCTGATCTACAATTTGAGACCAAATTGATAATTTTTGAACCAATATTGACCGAGCTGGATTAATTTTCCCATCTTGCCAGAATGTCTTCTTTGCTTGGACAGACGATACTTTAGTATGGCCAAGCAAAGAAGAGCCTCTGGCAAGATGGGAAAATGACTCCAGCTCGGTCAATATTGTTTCAAAATTTATAAATTTGCTCTCAAATTGTAGAAACAATTCTGATCTACAATTTGAGACCAAATTGATAATTTTTGAACCAATATTGACCGAGCTGGAATAATTTTCCCATCTTGCCAGAATGTCTTCTTTGCTTGGACAGACTATTCTACCTGCATAGCCTACAGCAAAAAAGCGCCTGGCGTCATGTCATATACGTCTATGAATATTTATACATGAGTAAACAGCTTCATAACTTCATAAGAGATGTAGCCTTCATCCTTGCACCTCACTGAACCATTTCTACCTTATTCCCTGCTTTTTTGTGACTTGATATTGCGTTCTGTTAGGAAATATATGGAGCTGAATTTTTCACGAAATATGGAAGAATTTCATGTAGAACTGAATAAGAAAGCTGAACTTTAAAACTAAGGGCTGTTTAAAATAATTGATCCACATTGATAATGGCCTAATGTGCCGAAACATGTCTGTGTTTCATTAATTTTAAAGTTTTTTAAAAGGGTGTTTGATTTCATTTATTTTTCAAGAACTGAATATATATGGGGAAAAATTAGAGCTGGGTAATAATTATGGAAATTGAATGAAAGATGATAACCATATTTATAGATATTTAGAAATATAATATAATGGAACTTTATTTTCTCCAGTTATTCCATATTATTGAGAAGTTGTAAAGATAATGTTGTGGTAGTTTTTCATAAAAAAACAAGATATTTGTGAAACCAAAGAATTATTAAAAAATCGAGATACAGGTATCGGTTGCTACACCATTATCAATCTGTGAAAAACTTGAAGTTTGAGTGGAAAGCACTGTCGGCTCGTACCCACGAAACAGGTGTAGTGCTCGTATCTTTCACTGTACAGCACTTCACCTGTTTTGTGGGTACGAGCCGCCAGTGGACTGGAAAGCAGCAGTATTCATACTGGTCAAGCCACTCCACGTTTATCCTATGCTTGTCTAGGCCAATGGCAGACGTTCGCTGTGATTGGGTCAAGCAACCACCAGTAGCAGTGCTTGAATCCCATTTTGCGAAGCTTGAATCGGGGAGGGGCTTGTTTAGACAATGGCAGAGGTTCACTGTGATTGGTTCAAGCAACTACCAATACCGGTATTCGACCGTTGGTATAAATACTGCTACTATTTAGTGTTTCTGATCAGATCTTCATTGTTAACAGTGAACTCAATCAAAATTCAGGATTTTGTAAAGTGAAAAGTGTTTTTTAAGTTAAAATTGTAATGTAAACATTCATCATCCATCATCATTCATTCACTATGTAGCCTAAACATCATCATCCACTTATCAACTTTGCTTAAAATACTTTATATAAGTATTAAGCAATTATTAATACTAATATTAATTATAATTATAATAATAATATTATATACTTTATTAAGTATATAAGTAATTGTAACAACAAATAATAATACTCTCCACTTTTACTTAAAAGGTAGTTTACCAGAGATTGATAATGGATTAGCAAACGTAACCGGTATCTCAATTTTTAGTGAATCTGTGGTTTGACAACGTCTTGTCTTTTCATTTCATATGGATAACTACCACAATATCACCTTTCATAACTACTCAATAATGTGGAACAACTGAAGAAAATGAGGCTCAATTCTATTTCAATAAAACTATATAACAACTATGATTATTACTCTTTTATAACTGTAGTTATTTGTATATTGCTCGCTAAACCCTGCACAACTTTTGAAACGTGTAGCTGATCCTCACCACTGGCGGCTCGTACCCACGAAACAGGTGAAGTGCTGTACAGTTTTACTGTAGCACTTCACCTGTTCCGTGGGCACGAGCCGCCAGTGAGGATTCCTCACGCCGAAAATTGGGACGGTTTCGTCTGTTTCTTGTACGTGATGTAAACTACTTTCAAATGATGTTAAGCATCTATTGTGTCTTTTGATTTCAAAAACATCATCTAGGCATAGCTAAATGATAACTCTGATGTATTACCAGCTGTTGGAGGGCACAAGGAGCAGATGAAACTGCCTTCTTTTTGGCGTCAGCTAGATCTATAGTCCATTCACGATCACTTGAGACGAAATAAACAAACCTTTGCGTATAATGGAAGGTCTTCTTCTATGCGAAAAAGTCGGCTGCAGTCGAACAGCTGACTCTTGTCTGGAGCTGTGATTGGCTACAGCCCGACTTGTCTTGTCACAAGACTGTTGTCTTGAGCTGTGATTGGCTACAGCCCGACTTGTCTTGTCACAAGACTGTTGTCTTGAGCTGTGATTGGCTACAGCCCGACTTGTCTTGTCTCAAGACTGTTGTCTTGAGCTGTGATTGGCTACAGCCCGACTTGTCTTGTCTCAAGACTGTTGTCTTGAGCTGTGATTGGCTACAGCCCGACTTGTCTTGTCTCAAGACTGTTGTCTTGAGCTGTGATTGGCTACAGCTGTTGGTCTGTGGCCGAAAGTTTCGCATAGAAGAAGACCTTCTATTACACGCACACACACTCAAAAAGTTTGTTTATTCCGTCTCAAGTGATCGTGAATAGAGTATAGTTATAATATGTGTGGTATGGTAAGTACTCGTATGAAAGCTTATTCCATTGTCTCATACCATATTTTATCTCATATTGTCGCTTGACGGTCCCATAAATGTTTGGTAATACAATTACTAATAATTATGATAATTTCTATGTAATTATAAGAGGCTAATTACTATATAATTACTAAGTAATTACAATAATTTTCTAATACAAATAAATTTGGTTTCGACAATTACAAAAATTCTGAAGTGCAACGAAATGAATTCGATAGGCTGAATTCAAGACGGATTTCTTGTATATTGTAGCCTCAATGATTCGAAAATGATTGGCTAATTATTTGAATCGAACGGGAATTATTCAAATGTTGGAAAAATACCGACATGTAGGCTATTTATTTGAAGGCAATGATCGAAAAACAGTAAATACGATTACACGAAAATGAGTAACTTAGCTAATTTGAATCGAATTATTCAATTCTGGAAATATCGACATGAACTTCCAGCCAGATACAGTAGCAAACTATAATTAAAAAACAATAATTGTGGAGCATGTCTATAACCTTGCTATCCGACCCAAATAAAAAATATTTATCAAGTTCAAGTTCAATATTTATCAAATATTTATCAATATTTGTAAGGAATGAAAAAATATGCATTTGCCCAGGACTACTTCTATTCCAAAATCTCACTGTTTTACAAATTTTTTGCATATTACTGCAACTTAAATAATTTGAACTCAAATCCAAACCAACACCTGTAATAATTCATTCAAATGGAAGCAAGTCCATTCATTGAATCATCACAGGTAAGCTAATAAATAACTTGGATGACATTTTAATAATAGATTTCGTCGGGCAAAAGCGAATACCTACATTGCATATAATGGAGCTAGACTACAAAACACTGGCGTCTCGTGCCCGCGAAACAGGTGAAGTGCTGTACAGTAAAAGATACGCGCACTTCACCTGTTTTAGTGGGTACGAGCCGCCAGTACTACAAAATGAATGAACCCTTCCACATTAAATAATGGAACTTGTCTATAGTCTGTCCAAGCAAAGAAGAGCCTCTGGCAAGATGGGAAAATGACTCCATCTTGGTCAATATTTGTTCAAGAATTATGAATGTGGTGTCAATAGTAGATCAAATTGTTTCCTACAATTTGAGATCAAATTGATAATTTTGAACCAATATTGACCAAGCAGGAGTCATTCTCCCATCTTGCCGGAGGCTCTTCTTTGCTTTGACAGACTATATTTTCCCCATTAACAATTCAACTATTATTCAAGTTTATATAGCAGACGCCAACGGATCTGGTTGTTGGGAATTACTGTTATGAATGCTCAGCTCTGTCAGGACAGTCGGCGAGCGTTCCACGAGATCATGAAAAACGAGAGCCACCTCAGCTCAACCATCAACGCTTTCGCAGACCGTTTTCAGACTGTCCTCACAGAGCTGAGATTTACTAACATAAATTCGCCAACCGCCACTTTTGATGGAGTCTGCTCTAAATCTGATCATCTTTTGTGTGTGTCTATTCTATTATATTACATTACGCCACGATGTTGGGCGGCTGGCGAATGACTGTTATCAATTCTCAGCTCTGTCAGGACAGTCTGAAGCTGTTTTCGAAAGCGAACTAGTATAGCTGGGAACGCTCTGGTTCCGATGTACTCTAGTAGACAGCTCGCCGACTGTCCTGACAGAGCTGAGAACTGTCAACGCTCATTCACCAACCGCCTAGCTTGGTAGCGTCTGCTGTACAAGACATGCATAGAAATCTGAATGCATAGACACTAGATATAGTCTGTCCAAGCAAACAAGACCCTCTGGCAAGATGGGAGAATGACTCCGGCTCGGTCAATATTGGTTCAAAACCTATCAATTTGATCTCAAATTGTAGGATACAATTCGATCTACAATTAAGACCTCATTTATTATTTTTGAACAAATATTGACCGAGCTGGAGTCGTTTTCCCATCTTGCCAGAGGGTCTTCTTTGCTTGGACAGACTATACTAGAGTGCTTTCATAGAGTGCATTCATTATTATTTCGGCACAGCCACGGCCTTCTAAATAATCTAGTGGCGTCGTCGTAGTGACGTCACTATTGGATTAATAGGGGGTGGAGAGAGGTGTGTGATTAATCAGGCACAAAGTGGATAGATGAGTTCTGAATGGTCGTGGAAGGGGGTAAGGGGTTAAAGGAAGACTGGTCTTTTGTTCCACCCTGTATATAGATTAGGGTGGAGGGGGTGAGGTGTGTTTGAAATAATCTACCACTGGGATGAAGGTGGATCTTTGCATACTGCAACGGACTGTGGAGATTGGAGAGGTATGGAAGATGCAAATGGATAAGGCATGGATGAGGCATATCGATGAGGCATGGATGAGGCATATAGATAAGGCATGAATGAGGCATATGTATAAGGCATGAATAAGGCATATAGATAAGGTATGGATGATGCATATGGATAAAGGCATTGATGATCCACATGGATGAAGCATGGATGATGCATGTTTGAAGGCATAAAGGTTGAAAGTGCAAATAATAGGAATCTTCAAGAATGCGTAATCTTGGAATCAAATTCAATCTTTCACACACAGCTTTACTACTTATATACATTAGGTAAATTATATACATTACTAGCCGGCAGGCTCGCTTCGCTCGCCTTGTCCGCCTAGGCAGGGGGCTCCGCCCCCTGGACCCCCGACAGTATCGGCAGTGTAAGTGAGTAAAACAGGCTCGCTTCGCTCGCCTGCAAAACCTCTGTCAGTGACAGCTGAGACAAACAGGCTCGCTTCGCTCGCCTGCAAATTCCGTTCAGAAGGGATTCGAAATTTATTTCAGCATTTCTACACCTCATCTGGACCTGTTCACCTAATTTCAACATTTTCTGCCAATTTATTCTCGAAAAATCCAAGAAAAACTCCGAA
>JADWYZ010000106.1:5000-10745 GCA_017141385.1 Sogatella furcifera
AATATGAGTGCTTTTATCGTCTATCAAATAATGTACACTAAAATTCAATATACATTTGTCTATGCCAATGTCTGATTTTTGTGAATGTCTGATTTTTTGTGATTGTCTGATTTTTTCTTGTCTATTAAATGTAGACGCGCTGACTATCTCGAGTGATACAAAAATATCAGAAAATAGCAACGAACTTGGCGTGAACTAAATCAATTAAAAAAAAAAAGCCTTTGAAGTACTCGTATTTAGTACAACTCATTGATTTAATGTGTTCCTCCTTTCTCTACAATCAATGTGAAATAAGAATTACATGATTTCGATAAATTGATCAATGATCATTATTTGTAATGAATTTGTCTAATTATTGGCAATATGCTATCTAGTTCGCAAAGGAATATAAAGCGCTATCACTTCAACAAGACTATTGAGTTGTATCGATCTATATATACCTTCTGATATTTGATTATATACCTATATACCTATTATACTTTGATTATATACCTTTATACTTATACTATATACCTTCTGTTATTGATATTTGTATCCAACATTTCATGTATACAACGTGTGTATAGATATGTTTAATTGGCAAGATGCTGTCTAGTTAGCAAAGGAATATGAATAATTTAATATTCTAATCTACTGAAATGGTATTAAAGGAAGTGAGTACCTACGTAATGTCGAACTGTCGAACTTTGACAACAAACCGATTTCAGCTAGTGGAAATTTGTTAAAAGTTATAGTAAATTATATCAGTCGAGGTATGACATTAATGTTCTTCGAATTTATACTAAACATAATTTTCAGAATTAGAATTAATTCTAAGGTACTAGATTAATCATAATGACTGTAGAAACTAGAGAAGTGAATAAATATTTAATCATAGACTTCAAATTTGAAATTTAAAACCTCATTTCAAATCAAATTATTCGACTCGCAACGTATTAGTAGAACGGTTGTTCATTTTCCACTTGTTTCCAGTACAGTGACAGTCTTATTTGTAGTCACTGTAGTTTCTAGTTTATTTCAAAAAATGCTCGACTCCCATTGGCTAGCTTGAGGTGTTGTGAGTGGGAGAGGTAGTGGGAGGTCTCGTCCAATCGCAGAGCTCCATCGTAGTTTACGTAGTGAGTTCCACCATTTTGTTTTGAAAGGCAGCCATTTGTTTCCAAATGCCATTTTGTTCTCAATGTTCTTGACAAGCGTGTCATGATTACATGGAAAGGTATGATGTGAGAAATATTGTTGAAAATATTCATACCAATATTAGTTTGAAATAATATTAATTTATTGAAAACTTAAAACTGGCAAAACAATAATGAGTCCACAGTACTGTATTTAGTTTTGTAATGAGATTCAGTTGGGAATTTAGTTAAGGGGGCATGGAAAATGAATAGAAGGTTCAAGACTATATTTATGAAAAAGCATTTAAGATTTTAGAATGATTAAAATGATTATTGTCTAAATAATAATGCATTTCAAAATTTTAATTCTATCGGCACCTTTGAAGTAAAATTGAAGGTTTATTGGATTAAATTACTAAATTGGGGATAAATTGAATGAATAAAGGATTGCTTGTTCTTTAATTCTCAATATATTGGTAGTATGCTCTTTTATACTAGTGAAATTTGGAAATATCCCACTAGAAAAGAGCCTAAGAAAATGTTGTCATTCATGTCTCTTAATGATTGTGCTACCAAAATTGATAATTCACAAAATTAATCAATATTGTTCATTGAAAAATATAGCATTTAATTGTAAAATAATTTGAACAAAACCTGCAGTCTAAATTGATAAACCTGAATATTGAATAAATTCAACATATTCACGGAACGAATTCAAGAATGTGTACTACACAAAATGTAGACACTGTCGATTCGATTTCCGTTACGGTTCGGAATTTCTACTTCAATCTGTATTGTTTCCATCTACCCTTTAACAGAGTTACCATCTAGATGTAGCCTGTACAAGCAAAGAAGACATTCCGGCAAGATGGAAAAATGATTCCAGCTCGGTTAATTTTGGATCAAGAATTATAAATGTAGTCTAAAATTGTAGGAAACATCCGGATGTACAATTTGAAACCAAATTCACAATTTTTAAACCAATATTAATCAAGTTGGAGTAATTTTTTGTCTTGCCAGAATGTCTTCTTTGCTTGAACAGACTATACACGCTCCAATATTAGCAATTTCCCACTGGAAACCGAAATTCTCGGTTCAAGAGCGCGCTATCACTTCAACAATACAATTGAGTTGTATCGAACTATCTATATATCTAAGAGCTTCATGTATTGATATATTTGAATCCAACATTCCATGTATACAATATACAACATGTGTATAGATATGTTTAGTTGTCACGTTTCAAGAATACAACGTGTGTATAGATATGTTTATTCAGTTCTCATGTTCTATGTATAGTGAAGAATGTATATAGGTATAGTTTCTTGTGTAATCGACACCTGAGATTGAAATTGAACAATCTATATGTAAATTGCAATACTAAGCACCACGTGTTGGGAACGTGTATGTATAACATGTTTTACATAAGGATGTGTGATCATCCTTTTCCATTACCTGCAGGTAGCACTCAGGGGTATTCTAAGGTTTAGTTTAGGTATATATTACAGAGGTAGTAGCTATATTGCAAGTGAATGTGTTTTTTAGTATTTGCTAGTGAGTGTATTCTATTGAATTCTATTCAGATTCTATTGGATATAATATGTGTTTTGGTTTAAATATTTCAAGGATACGTATACACCTTACGTATATTGTAAGGGCATTCATAGTAGTATAGGTGGGTTTCTAAAGCAAAGTCACCTGAAATTTTAGTTCAATCTATCCATTATCTTGTGTTTCAATTGAGCCATCTGATGGTTCAAACTAAAACTCAGTTTAACTATGTTGAAAAATAGTTAAACTATGTTGAAAAATAGTTAGACTGACCGAGATTAAACTAAGGGCCGGTTTCTCCAAATACGTTTAACTGAAATTTTAGTTTAAACTAACAGTTGTCAGTGTATGGTCACTTTTATTAACTTGTGTTTCAATTGAGCCAGCTGATGGCTTAATCCAAAATTCAGATTAACTTTTTGGAGAAACAGGCCCTAAGGGTCAGTTTAACTAAGGGGGTTTCTTCTTGTTGGATTAAACCAAATTTTGGTTTAACGTTTGATCGGTGTGAACTTGCTTACTGCTATCAAGAAAGTGAAATTAGAATACATCATATTTTTGTACTATTTTTGTACCTTTTTGTACCAAGAAGGAAAATTTTTGCACCACCACCCTAACAGAGATATTAGTAATTTCGCGGTCAGAGAAAAAGTTAACTCTCTTTCCCAGAATATTTTATATAATTA
Source organism: Sogatella furcifera (assembly GCA_017141385.1). Taxonomy (NCBI): domain Eukaryota; kingdom Metazoa; phylum Arthropoda; class Insecta; order Hemiptera; family Delphacidae; genus Sogatella; species Sogatella furcifera. The sequence continues at coordinate 8,353 of JADWYZ010000106.1, forward strand.
TTTAAAATTCAGATACACCCATTGCTCACCTTTTGTACCAATCAAATAAACTTTTCTTCAATCTCATTTTGATTCTCATTTAATTGAATTTGGCTCGTGTCGGGTTCCAACCCCGACTTTCTAATTGCTAGTATCCAAAAATAAGAGGAGTACGAAAAAATTTGCTGGTGGTACAAAATGTCATGGAATTAAATATTACGGCATAGTTTTCATTCAATTTTGAACAGGCGGGGTTTTCAAATTTTGGTTGGTTGAATGAATTCCAATGAAATTTGGCAGAAATGAGTAAGGGCCGGTTTTCCAAAAAGTTAATCTGAATTTTGGATTAAACCATCAGCTGGCTCAATTGAAACACAAGTTAATAAAAGTGACCATACACTGACAACTGATGATTTAAACTAAAATTTCAGTTAAATGTATTTGAGAAACCCTTTAAATCGGTCAGGATTGGGACTTAAATTTCAAGATAAACCATCAGCTGAATGATGGAAATTAAACTCTCAAAAAAAAATGAAAAATTATATCAGCTGGTTAGTATCTCAGTTAGTGGAATGGTACAAAAAATTTCCTTCATGGTACAAAAAGACACAAAAGTAGCACAAAAATATGATCAATTCGGATTTCACTTTCTTGATAGCAGTAAGCAGGGACACGTCGATCAAACGTTAATCCAAAATTAGGTTTAATCCAACTTGGAGAAACCAGCCCTTGAGAAAGAAATTTTTAATAAATTAATACGTTTTCAGAACCAGAAGGATGTCACCTCAGAAAACTGAGAGGTTTTCCTATGATGTCATTACTTTGTCATGTTTGTATATTAATTCTATAACTACTTCTCAATTTAATTTCAAAGTTAAGCCATGTGAGGATAGTTCAATATTTTCTTCATTTAAGGGCTACTTTATCACTGGTTTTTATTTCAAATAAGAATCGCAGTACCCTTTTCAATTATTTTTATTAATGCATAACTTGTTTTGACTACTCAGAGTCATTTTCAAATGCCTGAGTAGTCGAAACATGTAATGCATTAATAAAAATAATTGAAGAGGGTACTACGATTATTATTTGAAATAAAAACGAGGATAGTTCAATTATCACGAATACCAGGACCCGAGAAGTGTTGTTGTCTTAGCTGGAAATTGGAAATTCCAACTGAGTTCCATATCTAAAGAAGCTATGATAGGAACATGAATGGTGTGGAATTAAATTACAGGAATTTTCAATGTTTAATGTAAGAAAATTGTTAATTTAATATCATACTATGTATAGAATGATTTTTGTTTTTGAATTGAGAAAATTCCGATTTGAATAGAAATTACTGTGATGTTCTAATATATTAAATCAGTTAAGGTTCAATTTGGTACACTGGCGGCTCGTACCCACGAAACAGGTGAAGTGCCCGTATCTTCTACTGTACAGCACTTCACCTGTTTCATGGACACGAGCCGCCAGTGATTTGGTAGCTTCAACATGCTACCAATGAGATTATTACTGTACCTCTTCTAATAGGCCTACAACCAGTACACATGAATGAATTATTTTTACTATCAAGTATATTATTAATATCTAAATGTTACAATAATCGATAGTAATCATCTTACCTTATATTTCATTTTCATCTCCCTTATGAATCCGTATCTGTAACAAGAATCATGTTCTATTAATCACGTTTATGCTAAAAGTCATGGATATAAGTTTTTTTATCTTTATATCCTGATACATACTGCTTCAGGGAACAGTGGCGCCGACTTAATCAAAATATTGGGGTTGACAAAGTCCATCTTTGTTTATCTAGATTTTGTACTATTATATTTTCAAAGAGAGAAAGTGGGGAGAGTTATACTTACAACAAAAAAAAACGAGAATTAATTAAAGAATTTCTTGCAAAATGTTCCAATTGATGACTTATATCACTATAACAATCTTTGAGCCCATAGCAGACGCCTAGCTGGGCACGGTAATGCAAATAATAAACAGGACACTGATCGTCTATTTATATGGTTTGGGGACATTGTGGAAGTAGTCTTTTAAAATAATGCAGTAGACATATATCATTTCACACTACCATAGTCCAGTTTTCAGATGTGAATTAATAAAAGTAGCTGTAGTCTGTCCAAGCTCTTTGGAATAGATAGATTTGCTTGCAATTCAAGATTGTAATAATTATTAAATATTGATTGATTGAAAACTAAGATCGATAAGATTGATTAACATTATTAAAAATTCATTCTCGCTCTCACCTAGTATTCATGACATGGTCCTCGTGGTTGCCTCTGTTGAGATGGACGCCATCTGGGAAGACTATGAGGCAACAGAGCAGCACCAGAAGAACTTCGAGACCTTTCTTGCCTCGATCGACAAAGTCGCCATTGAACACGTACGGATTCTCAGCG
>JADWYZ010000107.1:0-10607 GCA_017141385.1 Sogatella furcifera
AGTCAATCTTGTAGCCTACTTTTCTCAAACGTCAAATTTTATATAGTATTGTTTGATAAGTTAGGTTAAAGATGAAAACATTTTTATATTTTATTGTTTGCGGCAATTTCAATTATTATGAATGCACACAATCGTTGTTTTCATCTACCGATTTGTTTTATAGAACAATTCATCAAGATGAAATTTTGAAGACGTAGCCTCTAACTTGTCCCCTTGCAAGCATGGTCATTGGTTAGGTCTTCGATCCATGACCAGTTTTTGAACTTTTTAGATTTGGTAATTAAATGACTCATTACATTTGCATGGTAATTATCGATATGGTTTGTCAAAGACTAATAAATTGAGTTGAGTGAGAAGTCGTTGAGTTATTTCATATCTTCTTGAGTTTTTAAGACTATACTAGGTCTATATAAGTTATTAATTATTAACTTCCTCACTCAAGGAATAGGCCTAAAATGGAATTTGAACAAAGTTGGGAGATGATTCAAACTTGCTAAAACAATCACTGAGTTGAATTTTTAATCCTTTCTCTCTTTCAGGAACCAGATACTTCTATAGACGATGCATTTCATAAAGCGGATGCTCTCGTCACGGGAGTTGGCTCTGACGAAGATGTCGTCTACAGTAAATCCATCTCAATTCAGGTGAGTATCATCAATATAACTTAGATATACGCAAATATAATTGAGCGGAGCGGAGCAAAGCTCTAATGGAATAGGAAAGCCACTCTTTGTAATGCTACTCCTCCAGAACCGCTCGACCGATTTCATTCAAACTTGCTATCGTGATAGTTGACACGGGCGACTAGGTTAGACCCATTCTAAACGGGTGTAGTTAACGTCGCGTCGGCAACGCGTGCTCGACAGAACACATTGTGTTAAATGGGCTTGTCTACACGAGCGAAATAATCACGCGTTTTCACAGCGTCAGCGGGCGTAAACGCGTTGCCGACGTCGAGGTCGGCGTTAGCTGGGCGTTAGCAACGCGTTGAGAGCGTTTTATTTGATTCGAAGTTTGGAAATAGGAACAAAGATGAGATTATTTATTATATTTAATGCTGAGTTGAGATTATTTATTTATAATTAATTTAGCTTGTTCCTAGACAATCTTTTCGAAAGATGTTGAAATATATCAAAGTCATTGTTCGCTTCCTCAAAAATGCATTATTGCTGACTGCTGTGACGTGGAAAACTCTTCTTTTTGGTAACCTAATCATAACCTTATTTGAGCTTATCTGCTTTTTTAAAATAATTTATGTTAAGTTAAATAAAGTTTAAAGTGTAATCTTCTATTTTATATTGAATACTGTGAAGCCTGGAATACTACTTGAAGTGATTCGGTAGACCAAGCTACGTGACAATTTTCCGTACAGTAGAATGAGCTGATTGTATTCAATCACTTGTTTGGTTACTCAGGTTTACTTTCCTGGTTTTTAATATTACTCTTGGGTTTTCAGATGTTCAGTAAGATTTCAACACTGCTGCTGGAGCAGAAGGAGTTGAACTTAGTGCTCTTCTTCTTAGTTAAGTTACTGATAATTGATATCGTTGCCAGGGGCTTGGCCGCTTGGGTTTCCAGCTTGTCTTACTTACTTGATAATTGAGATCGTTGCCAAGAACTGGGGCTTCCAGATCGGCAGTGTCATGTAGATAAAACCATTTATCAAGGCTTTGCGTGTAGTGGAGCTGCAGCAACCCCTTAGAGATGATCCCCATTCCACTCATGCAGTGGAATTACATGGAGATCAATCCCGACTACCTAACAATTAGTCGTCATCTATCATTCATCTCATTACCCACGTACAAGCCTATGAGCTCATGTGGGCTTCACCCTCTCAAACAAACAAACAGTCATGTGAAAAAGACGGTTATGGAAATTCCCCTGCAGTGTCGATCATTAGTTTTTTATTGCTTAACTTTGTTTCAATATTCCTATGTTGACGGTGAGAGGTCTATTAATAGTTATGTATTTCATTTCTTATTCCAGGTTTGGCTGCTTGGTTACGAGTTGCCAGATACCATCATGGTCCTCGCCGAAGATGAAATACACTTTCTTGCTTCAAAAAAGAAAATTGAGTTCCTAAGACAAATTGAAAGCGGCAAAGATGAAAACATTCCGCCTGTTAAACTGCATACAAGAGATAGGGTAAGAAGTTCTTATTCGAAAAATAATTATTGTATGATGGATTGATGTTTGATCACAGATTCGTGGTATCCTCATCATTATAATTTTTATTCAAAATGTTGCTATGTTCTTGAGAACCTGATAAAAATGATAATAATATTATTAGAATAATCATTGTATTGAAGTTATAAATTTTGGAATAAACCATGCAACCTATTACATATCTCCATTTTCAATAGAGAATGGTTTGGTCGTTCGTAAAACTCTGATTAGTGTTAAAATATATACTTGAATAATTATGTTCTATGGGTGTTTTTTAATTAATCGATTCAATAACTTTTTGACTTCGAATCATTTGTTGAAAATATCAATTTCTTCAATTATCAAGTCAGTTAAGTTACATTTTTATAAATTGAACGAAGATTCAAGCATGTATGAATTCTGAATAGGCCTATACGGATACGTTAATTTTGATTGTGTGATGTGTTTTTTTGATCATTACAATGATCTTTGCAGGGTGGTGACGATAAAGCATCGTTTGCCAAGTTGATCGAATCAATAAAGAGCAGTAAAAAGGGCAAAACAATCGGCGTTTTTCCTAAGGACATGCACTCAGGCAATTTCATGAAAGCGTGGAAAGGAACTCTCGATAAAGAAAAGTTTGAAACAGTGGATGTGACCGCCGCCTTAGCTTATGTGATGAGTACCAAAGAAGAGAACGAATTGGCGATCATGAAAAAGGCCTGCCAGGTATCTGTTGATCTCTACAACAAGTATTTGAAGGATCAAATTATGGAAATCATCGATTCTGATAAGGTAAGATCCCTAAACTCCTCTGAGGAGTTTATAAATTTGACCACTAATATAGTCTTTTCAAATTCTAATTTATTATGCTTATATGCTTAAGATATAATTATTATGTTTATAACCTTATTTATTACTGTAATGTGCCACACTATTCCGATGTATCTGTACTTTTCCATTTTCCATTAAATGGATAAATAATGATAAAATGATAACTAATAAAATATTACTTGTGTGAAAAATGACATAAAGTGTAGGAAACTCTCACAGCAACTTTTGTGAATGTACTTTTCGATAAACTTGCTTCTTGATATAAGTTGATGCACCTTTCTTTAAGCTATGTATTTGTTTTTGAAAGTGATTGGTGTCAAACTCTGTAATTTCCTTCTTTAACTCGTGATCTCTCAATACAATTACATTTCCTGTTAGGGTATAATCTAAGCTCTAAGGTATAGTGCCTAATTCTTTCAATTTGTATTTGGTAAAGCTATTATTGAATCTAACATGAGTATTCCATCCAAGATGAGTATCTTATTCATTTATTTGAGAAAATACAGTACATTATGGATAAAACGCATTAAGCTATTATTGAATCTAAAATGAGTATTTTATCCAAGATAATACAATGAAGTATCTTATTCATTATTCATTTATTTGAGAATATAGAATACATTATGGATTTTGGATATTCCAAAATGTATACTTATACTTATCTAATCCCTTAAATTCGTATTTAATAAAACTATGATTGAAACATACTGATTTATCTGTTTTGTCGTGTTTTTTCCAGAAAGTGAAACATGCCAAACTTTCGGAAGGTGTTGAAGGCGCAGTAACAGATAAAAAATATGTTGGCAACGTCGACACGTCTCAGTTGGATATGTGCTATCCGCCCATCATCCAAAGTGGCGGAAATTACAACTTGAAGTTCAGTGCTATCAGGTAGGATCTTTTCACATATTCACATTACTATGGAAAAACTGTCATCGCAGGTTATACAATATATTATAGTCTGCCCAAGCAAAGAAAACATGCTGGCAAGAAGGGAAATGACTCCAGCTTGGTCAATATTGGTTCAAAGATCATCAATTTGATCTCAAATTGTAGGAAACAATCTCATCTACAATGTGTGACCAAATTAAAAATATATTTGAACAAATTTGACCGATCTGAAGTCATTTTCCCATCTTGTCATGATGTCTTCTTTACTTGAACAAACTATAATAAGTATGTGAATATTCACATTATTAATATGTGAATAATCACGCACTATTCATAATTATGTGATTTCAACATATATTTGGAATTGTTAATGATGATGATAAACATGTATGCAGAAGTTGATGAAAAAATAAAATCTACTCATAAATTTTCAATTGTTGTGGTTTTGAGTATAGATGACGCCAAAAGGTTGAGCGGTTTTGTATGCTTCTCGTGCGCTCCAACAGGTGATGTTTTTGAAATCAAAAGATACAAGAGATGCTTTACATCAGCCGTTAGTAGATTACAACAACACGGAAACAGCCTCAATTTTTGGTAAAAGCTATAAGTTACAGAAGTTCATATACCCTAAAAATAAATTTGGACCGTGTTTCATGAAAATAACTGGCTTTTTTCTTAAGAGCAAGAAGTAAGTGAACACTTGATTTACAAGCAAATAATTTTCAATAAAAACAAGTCATACACAAAGTAATGTTAAGTAATTTGATTACGCCAAAAATCGGGAAGAGAGCTTTTATTTGCTCTCTGAAAAGTAGTATTTTATTATTCTTCCTTATTGATCCATCATACAAAATACCTTCAATATGTTGCAAACTTTGAATGCTCCAAGAATATTAGCCTAAATCATTAATGAATGAAATCTGCTATTACTATTATTATTAGGTAAAAAAAAAAAAATTAGGTGATATAATTCATCAATGATTTAGGCTAATATTCTAAGAGCATTTCAAGTTTGCAACATAGTGAAGGTATAATAAGTATGATGAAAATAGTAAATCAATTTTATTAGATTGGAATATCATGTTTCGATATTTCTTGGGTATTATTGTTGAAGAAAATTGTGTATTTTAATTTTCAGTGACAAAAATACGTTACACTTTGGGGCAATCGTTTGCTCGCTGGGAACACGATACAAGTCATATTGTTCCAATATCACTCGCACGCTTTTGGTCAACCCTATTCAAGAAATTCAGGTAAATGACTAAATAACTACTATTCGATACAATGTTTATAGATATCTATTGAGTTATATGACAATAGTTTCACTGAAAAGTAGAATTTTTTGTTGAAGATGGCAAACTGGCTCATTTCGAAATTGGTATTTATTAATTCATTCATTTATTCAATAATAATTATCTACATTTATGCGAGTGCAACAGGCAAATGCCCAAAACTGCTCTTCTACCAATTTTTACAACAGTCCGAAACAAGGTTATAATAAATCATCAAACTTATTATTACAATTTCTCACTTCCAAAAATATTTTACCATAAACAATTTTGAATTTCGATATTTATGACTTTAGTGATTAGAGATACTGTACAGAAGCTATCAAATTTCAAAAGAAATCTGGTGTATATCATAATATTTAAAGTAGAATGTTCAAGGAAACAGGCGTTAGTCCAAAATAATAATTCCCTCATAATGTGAGATGTGCTATGTGAAAGTAAGTTAATCGACATTTATTATGGATTTTTGAATTTTCCTGATCAAAGCCTTATTCATATTTCAGGATAACTACGAATTTCTGGTGAACTTGGAGGAAGAACTGATCAAAGCTTTACAGCCTGGTGTGAAGTTGTGCGATGTCTATCAAAAAGGAGTCGACTACACAAAAAAGGAAAGGCCGAGTGTGCTGGAGAAGCTAACAAAAACCTTTGGGTAAGTGAACTGTGCATTCTAGTAACTATAATCATTCTGTGAATTCATTATTCATTTACAGCATGAACATTCAAAAGAGGAGATCTGAATAACTTGAAGTGAAATGGCTGAAGCTAATTGTAAATAAAGTCAGACGTTTTGTAAATAAAACATAACTATGTAAAATTTGACGCTCAGACTTCAAAGGTATTTGTAAGATCTCAGTCCTCTGTACAACTTATCTACACAATAATGCTGTGCAATCCTTGGAGTTACCAGTTTTTTAATTAGTGTGAAAATCAAACATTCTATTACAATCCCGTGTTCAAATTGAAGAGTGTCACTATTATCTTGAATAATTCTTGATCAGTTATTAATATTTTGATTTCTTTTTCAGCTTTGTCATGGGCATAGAATTCAGGGAGGGATCTCTTACGATTGGCCCCAAAACTCAGTTCGTGGTGCGTAAAGGCCAAGTGTTCAATTTGAATGTTGGTCTGTCAGGCCTTGTCAACAAATCAGCTGAAGACAAGGAGGGGAAAAACTATGCGCTCTTTATTGGCGATACCGTCGTTGTTAATGAGGTAGGAATGTTTATTGATCAGCTATTTCTTTGTTCAAATCTATCTTTGAATTTTTAAACGCACTAAATTTTCACTAAAAAATTGCTTAGATTTATTTATTTGGTTATTGTTCACAATAAACCTTTTAAACTATTTGATGTTCTTAGTGATTCTCAATCGATATTTTCATTTTGTATAGTCCTCTATTATTTTTCAATCTACTTAATTTCTATAATATTTAAGAACTCCAAGCTGGAGAATTATATTGGACTATGTTCATCAAAATTATTTATCAAGTGTCAAGCAAATTGAAATTTAACTTTCCGGAACCAACATCATTCATTTTTTAACTCATAGCCTAATTTCTAAAGTATTTTCTGAATTCTCATTGCCTCTATTGAAACAAATTTTCAGATAATATTAACACATTTCCAATTCCTGACAGTCCTGACACTGATGCTTTCTTTGAGAATATCTAAGAATACGTAATTCATGACAATAGACTTATTTTCAAACTTACATTTAAACTTTTTTTCACATTCAGAAATAGATAGCCTACATTTAATTGCATTTGTTCTGTGAAATTTCCGTAGTTTTATTGAACAGGAAAACCCAGCCCTAGATGGAAATTACTAGAATCTAGATGTCTTACTGGATATCTAAGATGTATAAATCTGCTACATCGTTCGCTGTGCTATTCACATTTTCGTCTTGTATTCATCGTTCAAACATAGTTTATTTTTTCCTTACAGAAAGCTAGGATTTTCAAACTTAACAAAAAGTAAGGATGATTTTTCAAAGCCCATTAGCTTTTACAAACCGTTTTATAACATTACAGCGTCGTCTCAAAGTTCTTGCTTGATTGATTCTCCTAAAATTACTTGAGTTTGAATTCTACAGTTTTGAAGAATTTTAAAATATTAAACCATGATATTAAATTTAGACTACTGTTGATTTAGATTTCTTCCCTTGTAATTATATTCAATCATATTTTATTATTTTGTTGAAACAATCATAATTATTATGAAGGCGTTTACTCTTGTACATTTTGATGTATTTATTGAATAGAGAGATTTGATTGATTGCTCGATTCATCTGTTTTACAACAGGGAACTCCAGCCAGTGTACTTACTCTCTCCAAAAAGAGAATAAAAAACATCGGAATCTTCGTGAAAGATGAAGCTGACGATGATGAGGAGGAAGAGGAAGAGAAAAAAGAAAAGTCTAAAGCAGAGCCGATTCTCGGAAGAGGGAAGAGGACGGCTGTTCTAGACAATAAACTGCGGGTGAGTTTTATTCGGGTGTTTTCAAAGAGTAATTAGATTAATTCTAGTCTTTTTATTCATTGTATTTGACACTTTAAGTGAGCTCAAAATCCATGTTGAAAAATGGATCTTGACCTGTTGGAAGGAAGTACGATAATTATTATTAAATTGAAATCAAACAATATCAATTGAACGAAGTATTGAATGATCCTGACTGGATTTTTTTGTAATGGAAAATCCAAGATGGCGGACCAAATCTTGAAAGTCACTGATTCAGTCGGATGTCACTGAAAGTCACCGAACAGCTTTTTCATTCCCAAAGAAAGATTGTTGCAAATCTTGGTTTGTTGGAAGATATGGCTATCTCTTGTATTAGAGAGTCTAATTTGAGGCGCAGATAGTTAATTTTCACTCTGGTTTGTAATATATTCACAAACCTGAGGTTTTATATAGTCTATCCAAGCAAAGAAGACCCTCTGGCAAGATAGGAAAATGACTCAAGCTCGGTCAATATTGGTTCAAAAATGATAAATTTGGTTTCAATTGTAGGAAACTTTCTGATCTACAATTTTAAATCAAATCAATAATTTTTGAAACAATATTGACCGAGCTCGAGTCATTTTCTCATCTGGCCAGAGGCTCTTCTTTCCTTGGACATACTATACTACCGTCCACTTTGTCTATACTACCGTCAATTTTGGTTTAAATGTTATCAATTTGATCTCCAATTATAGGAAACAATTTGATCCACTATCAAGACCACATTTATAATTCTTGAACAAATATTTACCAAGCTGGAGTCATTTTCCTATCTTGCCAGAGGCTCTTCTTTGTTTGGACAGACTATATTATATCATTAACTAGGCGTCATTAACTATAGTCTGTCCAAGCAAAGAAGACCATCTGGCAAGAAGGGAGAATTACTCAAGCTCGGTCAATATTGGTTCAGTAATTATCAATTTGATCTACTATTAAGACCACATTTAAAATTCTTGAACAAATATTGACCAATCTGGAGTCATTTTCCCACCTTACCAGAGTTTCTTCTTTGCTTGGATAGACTATACGATTTTATGAATTCTCAATCAAATGAAGATATTATTATTGAAGAGTACCGTTTACTCTTTAATATAGATGTATGATCAGGGAAAAGTATTTGCAAATTGCGATAATTCATAGAAACATGTTGTAGGCCATCAGTCAAAAATTGAATATGCTATTATTTTCAAGTTTGCATTAGTAGAGTGCAGTAAGCTTTGCGATCAAATCCAATTGCACCTACTTGGGTTTGAATTAATTAATTACATTAATGAAATAAATAAATTCATCATATTAGTTTATGAAACTCTTCGGTATAAGAGTCCTCGCCCACTATCAGTTCGGTTCAAAAACTGTTAGTGGAAGGGGAAACTGACAGTCCAAAATAGCTGTAAACCGACAGATCGATCGTTGGACGATCAGCTGTGAACGATCGAACTGTCAGTCCGAACTGATAGTGTATGTTGACTCTTAGACCTGGTTCGTCAGTCATTAAATTAGCTTATGTGTCATAAAAATAGCTATTGTTACATTGAAGTGTACTAGAGAAATGTGGAATATAAATATATGATTGTATCTTTCAATTGAATTTTAATAAGGCATTAGCCAATTTAATTTGACACGAAACTGGAAAAAGAGTTGTATTCCTTTCTCCTTGTGACTCTAGATCTGTATATTAATGTAGGCTAATAGTAATAATTTCTCTTGATGCTCATCCAGAGGTTTTTTATTAGTAAATCAATGAATCATAATATATCATGCTTTTTAATTGAAACTTTTCACAATGCAATGTTTTACGTATAAAAATGATTCCTACTATAAAACGTAAGTTGAGTTATGTTTTTTTGTTTTAACAGCAAGATTCGTCAGCCGAAGAGAAGCGAAAACAGCACCAGAAGGAGCTGGGCACTCAGTTGAACGAACAGGCCAAGCAGCGATTGGCGGCCAATTCAGGTGGTGGCAAGGAGGAGAAGGTCAGGAAGTCCAATGTCTCCTACAAGTCCAGAAGTCAAATGCCAAACGAACCCGAAGTCAAAGATCTCAAAATTTATGTTGGTACGTATGGGGGAATGAACTTATACAGGGTGTCTAGCAGTCGGGAAAGTCGGGAATTAGTCTGGAAATGAAATAAGGTCGGGAAAAGTCGGGAATTAGTCTGGAATTTGAAGTTGAGTCGGGAAATCCATAGATTATAAAGTTGATAATTTTTTTCTTATTAGTTGAGTTACTTTAATATTGGGCGGGGCGGGCCTGAACAAGTATCAAGTAGGATATAGAAAAACGATATTTTGCAAACATTGATATTTTTGAACCGATATCCGATATTTTTGACATTGATGGCCAGGCACTTGAACGAGCTTAGTGGGGAGACGGTTCAGTGTTTCCGCTTTGCTTCTTCAATATTTCCCTAGCTAGTGCTAAAGCATATTAATTAGTAAGGTGGAATTAGTTGAAAAAAAGAGGCCCAACCTCAACATCCAAAGGGAAAGTCGATCCTACGCCAAATTGTTCTATACAACCCCTTTATTGTTTGGTCTATACAACCCCTGGGGGTCGTTTGGGGTCTATACAACCCCTAATAGTTACACCATTTTGAGCGTCGGGTTTTAAGGGGAGGGGGTTGAAAGGTGCAAAAATTCAGTTTTTCTTGAATTGGTGCTGAACCAAGCGTCGGACGAAATGATTTCATGAATATTTTTTTCTAGAGAATAAAATTTGGAAGTATTTGCAAAAATTGGAAAAATGAGTGGATTTATCACAAAAAGATGATAAAAACCGGTTGTGAACCTTCTTATGTCAAAGTTCTCGCAATTCTTATAGTAACCATCTGAAAGAGGACGATTTTTCCACATTTCTTGATAATTTTCAGATTTCTGGATCACAACTTCCGGATTGGGAGCATTAAAATGTGAAAAATTGGAATTTATAATGTGCAGGTATTATTATTTTT
>JADWYZ010000108.1:0-10588 GCA_017141385.1 Sogatella furcifera
TTTTCAAAAGGGGAAAAGGGAACAAAAACAAACCTTCTGGGTTTTTTTTAAATTCTCTCTTTTTTACCGGGCCCGGGAATAAAAAACAAAATTTTGGATAATTTCAAACACTGTTAAAAGCGAAATTATTTTCTAGAAGAAAAAAAGATGGTTCCTTTACTCAACAATAATTCACTTTAAAAACCCAAAAAAAATGATAATTTAAAAAATTGAAAATCAAACATTTGATCTTTTTAAAAAAAAAGTTAAGCCTTTACTTTGAAACCTATTCCTTTTGTTGTGATTTTTGGAGTGTTTTGGTGTTTTAATTTAATTTTGATTTTTTTTTAAGTGGTGTTTGTTGGGTGGTTTCCTTAAATTTAATATTTTCGTAAATCATATCAAAAAACCTGTTGAATGTGTAGAACTTTTAAAAATTTTTTTGTCAAAAAAATTCTATATGCTCAAATTTCTTTTAAGAAGGAAAACTTTTATTTCTCAGAAATAGAACCCGAACACCTTCCCCTTTAAAAACAAATAAACTTTATACTTTTCGTTTTTATGAATAAACAAAACAAAACCCCTTTTAACAATTTCCCATAAATTTTATTTGATATAAAAAATTTATGAAAATCATACCCTGTTTATAAAATATTCTTTTTAAGGGGAAAAAAATTCATAGAAACTAAACAACCAACAAAAAAATTCCAATTAAAAAACCAAAACCCCATGCTGTAAAATCATTCAAAATGAGGTAAAATGGGGAAAAAAATTTGGGAAAAAACTGTCGGGTTTTCGAAACCCGATTCGAGGAGTTAAAACTAATTGAAAAATTTGGAAAGTGGGGAATTGAAGATTGTTTACGATAAAAAATCGGTGGTAAATATAAATTCTTTAGGGGGCTTTGGGGAAAAGTGAAAAGGGGAAAGGGAAGAATAATGACGAAAAAATAAAAACAGATTGATATTAATTTTGGCTCCCTCCCAAAAATCCCCTTTCAAAGAAGGTCAAAAAATATCTTTTTCAAATATTTGGAAAAATATCCTCAGTGTGGGTTTTTTGGGAAGGGGTTTTAAAAAAATTCATAAAATTCTTATTGATTCTCCTACCCAAGTATTGGTCAAAACTGTAATGAAAAAAAAATGAAAATTTTATTTCAAATATTTTAATTAAAATTTTTTAAAAAAATGGATAAAAAATTCATTAATATTAAATTGTCGAATTAAATTAAAAACACCAATAATAAAAATTTTAAATTTAGGAAAAAATTTTAAAGTTTTTTGGGAAATTTGGAAAAAATTTGGGAATATCTTTATTTTCCCAAAAATCATTTTTTGAGTAGTTTGAATTTTTGTGGTAATTTTATTGAATAAAAAAGACAAGACGTTGTAAAAACCCTATTTATTAAAAATCGGATCCGGTTTGTTTTAAAATTTATCTTTTTTATAAATCGTTTTTTGAAGGTAGTCTATTTAATTAAAGTAAAGGGAATAGGAATATTAGAAATTTGAACGAATTTTTTAAAATAGCTGATAAGTGCATATTCAAATTGAAACACTATACTCGACATGGGACACATTGTATTTCTGATCTTATACGTGTCAAAGCCAAGCTGGATCAGAGTAATGGTATCAATTTCAGTTGCATTGTGCAGTAGAGCCTTTATTTTATCTAATCAAGTATAAGACTTCTGAAAATAACTTGTTCATTCTCAAGGGTGGAAGTTTTTCAATATCAATCACTAACTGCAGAGAATATCAGATAGGAAACACCAAAATAAGGCTGGTGACCTTTGAGCAGCTTCAACCAAAGTAATTGACTTTGATTCATTAAACGAGACTTTTTCAAGAGTTATTTGGCATTGAATGCGGAGAAAAACGTTTTAATGAGCATGTGAACTTGTGTGAATTCACAGTTACAACTGCTGCAATTGTAGCCTATGTGAGTCTTTGCACAAATCTTCAAAAATAATATGTTATGTGAAGTTTCGTATCAGCTATTATTTTTTCTAGTTTCATCCCACAAATTTAAACTAACTGTAAACGTGATGAAAAGTAGAAATGAACTCTGTGAGAAATTCTCAAATCAATTTTCCTTAAATGATTGTTTCGAATTGGTTTTACTTTTGCTCATTAGTTTTCCAGGAATTGATACAACTCAAGTGATGAAATTCACTCAATTGAATATAACTTGGAGTTTTTTTACTTATTTGAAACTCATAAAAATTCTTCCCCATTTAAAAAATCAATTTCTGTTGGAGGAAAATGACGCTTTATTACATTCTATGCTTGATTGAATATCATTGAAATGAATCACCTCGATTTATAATCAATTCCATTTCATCTAATCCATCTTTGTCATTTTATCCCATGAATACTAGAAATAGATAAAAAAAACTGTAATACAACTTGTTGCGTGGGAACCACCTCATTCGATCAGGCATTGAAAAATGTCACAAAAAATTAGCAATGAGAGACGAATGTATTAGAATTATTACACTTTCAATCGATGTAAACTCAGCACAAGGTAGATTTCTGGTTTTAGCAGAGTAAGGAAAGATTTCCAAACATTTCATCGAAATTCGCTAAAAGTTCTACTGTCGATAGAATGCAAATCTAATATCACAGAAGAGGCCGATGCGACTAGCTCCATCTGGAGGTGTAGAAGTGTAAAGAATAGTATCTTCCATCCCTGTTTCTCATTTGAAATAAGACAAAGAAGAGAGAAAATAAAGAGGAAGACAAGAGGGGCAAGCACAAGCAAGCAAAGAGAGTGCAGGCAGCTGTTTAATAGGCAGCCGTATAATACATTCAACCTCAAGGCGAACTTCTTTATTCATTAGCTGTTTCATCTTTGGTTTTGTTTCTCTATTCTATTCGGTGCCATCTACCCCCTTACTTTCTTTACTTGTTTGCTTCATCTACTTTGCTTTTCGTTAGCTACTTCTATTCCTTTTCTCTTCTCCTAACTTCTCCCTTTTTTCATTTTCTTCCCTCTTTTCACTTTCTTTAGTCTTTGCATTTTTTGTGGAATATTCTTCTTCATATATACATATACATATATTTCTAATACATATACATGTATTCTATTTCTTATACATATACTTATGTATATTTCTCTAATTATTAGTACAGAGATTTGATCTCTGTGTATACTTTATTTCTGATGATTTTGTAATGAGAATGAATTGTTTTAAAAATTTGTATTGTGTGTGTGGATAGCGGATGTGCACTTTGAATGAAATATTTCTCCAAAGACCTAGCTTTCCAATAAAAATAATTTAATTTTATCTTTCCTCTCCTCAATTTTTTCCGATTCTCTCTTCTTTTCACGCTTCTGTTTGCTGATTTTTCTCTCTCTTCTGCTTTCTTCTATTCTCATTCCTCTTATCCTTTGCCCTTCTGTTCTATTCTATCCCTTTAACATACCCTTCCATTCTTGTTCTCTTAACATTTCCTATGGAAAAAGCATAGCTCAGATTTGAGGGGTTTTTATTTTCAAATGTGGCATTTTCCTTATCATTTTTCAGGCATCTTTTGTGGGACAGTAAGAATGAGATATTTTCATATAGGTTTTGAATTCATCAATATGGTCTCAAGAAAAGTACTCTCAAGTTTGAAAGCAAAGCAGATGAAGCAGAAATTCTCTAGTGCTATCACTTGAAACTCGTTCTTATTTATAGATCATATAATACTTGTTACACAAAATATAACATACTTTATCTACCATCACTTACATTATTAATTATTTTGAATCTTACTCTTATTCTTCAATTGATTTTCATCTTCCAATTGATCATTCTTTCTTCGATCTATTTAAAAAATTATAGGTAGTATTTATTTTAATTGTTGAAATCTACAACATGACTCTAACTGTACAATAATTCTATATTATCTGTTCTCATTCTCTTACATCAGGCAGTTCAGATAATAAAAAATAATTTATTCATTCCGTTTCCTTTTTTTATCCTTCTATGGGTACCAGTCACTGAACTCCTTCGGTCAGCTTCAATGTTGGAATAATCAACAAAAAATAAAATCGGTATTATTGTATTTGATCGGCAATAAAACAGTGCAGCCAACCAAATAACAGCATCATTTAATTGCATTTCATGTAATGATGCGTTTTCACAGTGTACCTTTTGACGCTGCTGCTAGCTTCCGTAAGCTGAGAAGACACGTAGTGAGATAGTAAAGTGCATTGAACCGATGTGTCTTCCCAGCTTGCTCGAACTATAGTTCGTCACGGGTAATGAAACTCGAGACCTAGCCAATTAGGTACCTTGCTTCCCTCCCGTGTTGAGTGGTGGGTTGGAACAGGGTGTAGTTCCAAGATAGAAAAGGAAAAGGTGGATGGAAAAGAAAATTGAAGCAATGGAAAGGGGGAAAAAGTGAAAAAGAGAGAAAGAAGTAACGGATTGAAAATGTGAAGAAAAAAAAACCGAAGTGATGAAGAAATGAAAAACGTTTAGAATTTTCGTAGAAAAGAAAAAGATTGAGACAACAATGAAAAGGAGAAACGTGAACAAAAGATAAGTAGGGAAGAAAGAAAAGGAAGAAAATTAGAATGACATTTAGAATTTGTGGATATTGAGAGAAGAAAGAATAGAAACTTGGAGGAATCAGAGAAGATTATAAGAGTGAGAGGTATGGAGAAAATTGAGGGAAATTCAGAATTTGTAGAAATTGAGAGAAAAAAGTATAGATGTATGAAGACATGAGAATAATAAAGGAATCAGAGGAAAAGAAATAGATAATGAAAGTGAGAGACATGGAGAAAATGAAGGAGAGTTAAGAATTTGGGAACATTTAGAGGAGAAAGAATAGATGCATGGAGAAATGGAAAGAAAGAATGGAAAAATAAAGGAATCAGTGGAGAAGAAATTCAGAATTCGTAGAAATTGAGAGGAGAAGAATACGTGAATATATAAAGAATGAGTAGGGAAGAAAGAAATGGTGAATGAGAGTAGGAGAAAGGAAAGGAAGAGACTATGAGGGAGAGAGAAACGGTCATGAAGAGATTAAGAGAGGAGAGAAAAACAGAGTGAGAGACATTGAGAATTAGAGAAATGGAGAAAGAGAGAGATAGAGAAGGAGGTAGACAGTAAGAGAGAAAGAGAGGAGATAAATAAACGGACTTGTGCCTTAGTAGGCAGTTGAAATGGAATAATAATTCGAAAAGAGTCGAATGTTATTTAGCTTTAATAGCATATCGACTGTGGGATCATGCAGTAGGTCATTAGTAGGGCCTCCAGCGCGGCGCGGCGCAGTGCAGGTCTGTGCTTTGCTTTGCCTGATGGTAGGCTTCTTCTGGACCTGCGATACGCCCACACGTGAAGACAGCAAATAAGAGTAAAACCCGAGTTCCTAATGAAAGTGTGCAAGAGCCACATCATGCTCCCTGATTGCTGAGTCCGAGATCTTTAAAGTGAAGAGACCTGGAGATTTTCTTCAAACTCTCATTGTGGGCATTGCCTATTTTATTCTTTAGTGGAATCTTTAGTTTTATTTTCTCTTCAATTCTCTGCTGAAATTCTTCAAATATACAGAAGGACTGAGAGTAGATTTTTTGCAGGAGTTTATTCTCCTCTTTTAATAATATAATATGTAGGCTATAATAAATATATATTTTAAATGTTCAATAATTTTATTTAATTCTTCTCTTATATCAATTAAATTTAGGAGGAGAAGAAAAAGAAATTAATTTGCGAAACATTTAAGAAAATTTACTGACAATGAAGAATATTGATCTCTCAAATCTCTAGAGATTGAGATGAAGAGTGGTAGTATTGGAAACAGAAAAAGGAAATGTGGAGAATGAAATGGAAGATTGAAAGGGAAGGAAAAGTTGAGAAAGAAAGAAAGACCAAAACGAAGTAGAAGAAACATGAAGAGAACGTAGAGGAAGATCATCAAGCTGGAAAAAATGGAAAATTGTGGAAAAAGGAAAAGGAAAAGAGGCAGAGGAAGAGGAAACATGAAATAATGGAGGTGAGGAGTTGTAAAAAAGAGAGAAAAGAGAAAAGAGATGAAGAGAAGTCAAGAAGTTTGTAAGATAAGTGCGGGAGCATCCAGCCGAAGCCTCCGAATGATTGTCGGAAAATTAGTGATGGACGCTGGAGGCCAAAGCTGCACAGCAGAGGCTGAGACTGAGCCCCTTAAGTGCTTGCCCCGGGGCCCCTCTTCCACCAACCCCCACCCCATCAACAAGTTCAACGTGTATTTACTGTAATTCGTAACACGCCACCAATACTGCTGGAAACGGCACGGAGGCGTGGTAATTGTCCACCCGAACCCAACATAAAACCCCTTTGCCCCACCTGATCAACCCCCCTCGCCTCCATCGACAAACACAAAATGCAAGAGAATCTACGAAAAGAATTACCAGTTTACAATTTGAAGTTAGCTCGGCTTACTCAATGGTTTCGCTCAATACAATAATTATTTTACTAAGTTCACTGAAATTTTACAAATTTAACTTTCAAGAATGTGACTAGCAGAACAATATCAAGAAGTGTTTTAAAAACTCGATACAGTTCAAGAACATAGAATACATCACAGTTAACAATACATTGATTTCACTATGTTTGGAATCGTAAATAATTTGAGTTGACAGCTGAAGAATGCAGAATCTATAATCAAAACCAAGAACAATGAAGAGCTGACAAAGTTTTCTTACTTACAATCATGATTGCTTTTCATAATAAACAGTGGAAGGAATTATACGTATTAGATAGCTTATCAATATCAAGTCTAATCTTCAGAAATACGTTTATATTTTTCAATTAAAAGTTTTCATAACAGCATAACTATGATGATTGTTTTTTGATCGAATTTTTTCCTTTGATGTGATTGTTCCAGAGATCATTTTTCACCTCAACGATCATAATATCTTTTCAGATATCTTTCACCTCTCAGAAATAATGATCTCTTTTTTCAATAATGCGCCCCTAATCATGAAAATTATTACACTCAAGTGTATAAATTAGTATAAGTGTATTTTTTGTAAAATTCTCTACTGACTTGGGTGAATGAATAAAACTGCTGATGGCCAATTAATTTATCTTTGGACACTCAACTCCAAATATTTATTCAATCAGAGCTCTCATTTCCGGTTTATGTTCTCGATTCTCATGGTGCCTCTGTTGGAGTATGTAAATGCAAGCAGCAGTCCACTATCAACATGTTATTTGTTGATACAATTATGTTCTGATGAAGGCTACATACTAATAAAACTAAGGAGGAAAGAGGAAAGCTGTTTTAAATTAAGCACTGTTTCCATAGAGAAATTAATTTTGATGCACCAAGAACAAGAACACCTCAACATCAGCAATCAGCAGAGGCTGCTCATTGGTGGATCTCTCTCAGTTCTTGGCTTCTTTTCAAATGTTAATCGAAGCAAGAAAAACAAGATTTCATGACCGGCAGAAAATAGGGTCTAACGTCACCTCTACAGTGTCTAATTACATCGCTGTTACTATACCTAGGCGTTTTTTTAATGTCACATCAATCTGAATCCCACCCGTTCATTTAAGTAAACACAGATACTCAAACATTATGAGTTAATTGATATGCAAAAGTCCGATAGACGCTTCCTTCCTACGTGAATAATTCAGTGTTAATTTATATGAAAACAATATAGATTCACTTGGAAGATGCTTTTCAAAATATTTTTTCTGAGAATATTTTCAATTTATTGTTAAATCAAC
Organism: Sogatella furcifera; assembly: GCA_017141385.1. Classification (NCBI taxonomy): domain Eukaryota; kingdom Metazoa; phylum Arthropoda; class Insecta; order Hemiptera; family Delphacidae; genus Sogatella; species Sogatella furcifera. The sequence goes on from JADWYZ010000108.1 coordinate 7,688, forward strand.
GGAAATATATTTTTTTAAACTCCATGATATGAAAATTCAATTATAAATTCGCTAAATCAACATTTAGCTCAGATTTAGACATTTGATGCTGATTATTTCCTAACAATACTGCTACGTGTTGCAAATTTTCAATGTCTAAGTTTTGCTCTCTGATCTCTGTAAATTCCAATTTCATTTACAATTTAATACCATAATTATAAAATTAGATGAACAGTGAATCAAGATGAAATATTGGATTTCCCACTATAAAATGTTTGTTTTTAATTTTTTGAAACATATTCCATGTCAGATCTATTAAATCAGCAAATCGGCTTCACTCAGTTCCCACTGCAACCAATATCATTTTCAATCAATCGGAATTTCGCGTTTAGGAGATACAATACTTACAATAATTGAGTTTCTAAACAAGGAGGAAGTAGAAGCCTTGATTATATACATGTAAGCAGATATACAGATTACATGAACATATACAGATTAAGATAAAGATACAATAGATGAAGCTTTGTGTCAGCGTTACATGCTGGTTAGAAGGGGAATATTATTTTTAGTCAAATTTTTCCATTATCATGAAAATTTCCATTATAATTTTGTCAATCGACAAATATTATCAACTCAACAGTGATAATCCATTCAACTTTTTTCCTGCTTCACAAAATTACCATAATTAGATAAGTATTTAAATGATATTTTATATCAATTTTTTCGACTATCAATTTAAAATGATAGGTGAAAACACTTTTCAAGTATAAATTTCACTTGAGCTGCTTTCCCAATGGTGTATTGATACAAGTGTATCAAGATACTGTATCACACTCAAATCAACCATACTTATCAAATTAGAGCTTACACATTGATGTATTGACATGATGTATCATAGTTCGTGCTGAAAGCATGTAAGTTATCTGAGAAGTTCAGTTTGCTTGTCTCTTGCTGTATGTATGAGGCATGATGCGATACATCATGGAATGTGAATTCTGAGAAAATAATATTGGTCTATTTAGAATTTTGAAAACCAATCACTGTTTGCAAAGTAGATCTGAGTAATAAAGTACCCTTAACATGGTGCAAAAGAAGGGACGGTGACTTTCAAATACCGGTAATACTTCTACCCATTAAAATAATAATTCCTACTCATAAGTACGTCTCACTCCAAGCCTGGTACCGAACACAATATTAAAGCAAGAAAACAAAAATAACGTAGATAATTTACATGCAGAGGGCTAAGAGCCCGTCATGACACTAATCTTTTGTGCCGTGACTAATTGTTTATTAGCTATCATATCCAGCTTCACTGAGCTCCCTCAATCTTCTTAAAGGGAGTGATATACCGGCACACAAAGTCGTCATAATTTAACAGTAGTCGTACTCGAATATGATAATAATTTATGACTTATGTTTGCTACGATGCCAAGTAATAAAATGTGCATTCAAAGTTTTCAAGGTGTGTGTATGGAGGAGTGAGAGTGTGTACAGTGAAGCAGCAAAATTCTGTTAGTAAATTGTCGGATTTGGATTTCAAGTTCTTATTCGCTTCAGTAGTGTGTTGATACGATTATAATGTTATTGACTCTATACAGCGATAAATTTATTCATGTTTTCAAGTAGTTTAGCTCAGGTTATTTACATACAAGTGCAACCGCTGTAGCTTCAATAAAGATGATTGAAAATCTTTCAGGCAATCGGAAATATTTTTTGTTTCAAGATTTTGATTATTCAAAAATAGTTCCAATTCAAACCAAATTGAAAATATCTTGTGAAATAACAAGTACTGGTATGATAAAATCGCTCAATTTATTCCCTTCTACATTGATACTGATTTTCAAATTTCAAAGTAGTTTCACTCACTTTAGCCTATTATTTTCAACCCTGATTTGATAAGAGGTGAATCCCACTTTTTTGCTGATAATGATGCCCACATAAGCTCTTTGACTAGTTCATCATCTTCTTATTCAAAATAGTGGGCTGTGTTCCATTACTGAATGTAATGAATTTGATTGAACAATTCAACTTTATCATAGAATGCAACTAATCTATAAATACATTTTTTGGTCATCTTTTGCTTCATTAATATTTTATGGTCACTCTGGTAATTTTGTTTACCCTTTGTGAACCACATACGGAATAGCTCCACCTTAAATTCCTGAAGACAGAACACTTATTGATATTCCTTTCATGTGGAGCTTTACGTGACACTTACATAAGAAACGTGCTTTGTATGATAAAGGATCAATGGATTGTTTACAAAAATGACTTGGAATACTCTCGTCCTTCAGTATCTCGCAAGTGGGTAAATTTGAGGGAAAATCAACTGCAATTTCACTCTCATGTAAAAAATTAGGTGAATTGAATTATGAAACACGATAGAATTATCTACTCATTTCAATACACTCAAATATTAATTCCTTTCAAATTCGTGACAACAAATAAATAAATCTTTAAATATTAGTATTTAGTATAGGCCTAACCGTCTCTAATTGACGTCTATCACAACTGAGATTTAAAATAACAATGAAGGGAGGAAGTTTTATTATTTCAATTTTTGAAATATAATGAGGAAATGATGAGATTTATTATCAGCAGATGAATAATAGTAGATGAATTAATATAATCTTGAAATTTCAGCTTTCAGTACTTATGTTGTATCATAGAGTAGATCTAATAAATCTAATACTCTTCTAATAATCTAATACTATTCGGTTGCATATACTAGTATATAGAAACTACCTGAAGAACTGTCATTTCACTGTATAGTAGGAGACAAGCTAATTGTACTCAAACAAGCTATAAAATCTATTGAATAGTAAAATGGAACTGAAAGTAAGCCAGTATCCCAAACACAACTTAACGAAATTTGAATTACTGTCAGAGAATAATGTATGTATTGTGAAAAACCCAATTTAA
>JADWYZ010000109.1:0-10464 GCA_017141385.1 Sogatella furcifera
TTTTTAATTCTTCTTTTTAAAATTGAAGAAAAAATTTTATTTTTATTTTAAAAATAGCTTTATCCATTAATTTTATGTGTTTGAAGTTGAAGATAAATGACGTTCATTATAATTTTTTTATTAAATATGCTCTTATCCATTAATTCTATCGTGTTTTGAAGTTGAAGATGAATGACGTTCATTATAATTTTATTAAAATGAGCTCTTATCCATTAATTTCTCGTGTTTGAAGTTGAAGATAAATGGCGTTTCGTTAATATTTTACATTAAAATGAGCTCTTATCCCGTGAATTCTATCGTGTTTGAAGTTGAAGATGAATGATGTTCATTATAATTATTTTATTAAAAATGAGCTCTTATCCATTAATTCTATCGTGTTTGAAGTTGAAGATAAATGATGTTCATTATAATTTATTAAAATATTGCTCTTATCCATTAATTCTATCATGTTTGAAGTTGAAGATAAATGACGTTCGTATAATTTATTAAAATGAGCTTCTTATCCATTAACTCTATCGTGTTTGAAGTTGAAGATAAATGATGTTAATTATAATTATTTTATTAAAATGAGCTCTTATCCATTAATTCTATCGTGTTTGAAGTTGAAGATAAATGATGTTCATTATAATTTATTAAAATGTGCTCTTATCCATTAATTCTATCGTGTTTGAAGTTGAAGATAAATGATGTTCATTATAATTATTTTATTAAAATGAGCTCTTATCCATTAATTCTATCGTGTTTGAAGTTGAAGATAAATGATGTTCATTATAATTTATTAAAATGAGCTCTTATCCATTAATTCTATCGTGTTTGAAGTTGAAGATAAATGACGTTCATTATAATTTATTAAAATGAGCTCTTATCCATTAATTCTATCGTGTTTGAAGTTGAAGATAAATGACGTTCATTATAATTATTTTATTAAAATGAGCTCTTATCCATTAATTCTATCGTGTTTGAAGTTGAAGATAAATGATGTTCATTATAATTATTTTTTAAAATGAGCTCTTATCCATTAATTCTATCATGTTTGAAGATGAAGATGAATGATGTTCATTATAATTATTTTATTAAAATGAGCTCTTATCCATTAATTCTATCATGTTTGAAGATGAAGATAAATGATGTTCATTATAATTATTTTATTAAAATGAGCTCTTATCCATTAATTCTATCGTGTTTGAAGTTGAAGATAAATGATGTTCATTATAATTATTTTATTAAAATGAGCTCTTATCCATTAATTCTATTGTGTTTGAAGTTGAAGATAAATGATGTTCATTATAATTATTTTATTAAAATGAGCTCTTATCCATTAATTCTATCGTGTTTGAAGTTGAAGATGAATGATGTTCATTATAATTATTTTATTAAAATGAGCTCTTATCCATTAATTCTATCATGTTTGAAGTTGAAGATAAATGATGTTCATTATAATTATTTTATTAAAATGAGCTCTTATCCATTAATTCTATCGTGTTTGATTACTACAACTACTAAACTATGAATATCAAGTTCAATGACATCCCCATCTTAAATTCATCACCATCTTTTAGCTCACTACAAATGCACCTTGACGTTAATTATACCATTTATTCGTCTTAGTTCAATATAGTACTTGGAAGATTAATCTATTCATAGAATTGAGATTCATTGTTACTTATATCGTGTCACTAGTCCAGTATTATACTCTAATACTTCTACCTACGTTGGGAAGAAAATGGATCAATTCCCCAACGGTTTCATTTGGGTTTCATGGAACCTTTCACAAGAATATTTTAGCGTAGTATGATTAAAAATACAGTAGATCATGATCAAAAACACAAAAGAACGTGATCGAAAGTTCGGCAGGGCATAAACTTCATTATTTTGAGCGTCCCGTACAAGACAGGGTTCATGTCGGATGTCACTAAAGTCTGGTCGAACAAAGAAGACATTCTGGCAAGATGGGAAATCGACTACAGCTCGGTCAATATTTGTTCAAAAATTATAAATTTGGTCTAAAATTGTAGAAAACAGTATGTTCTACAATTTGATACCATATTTATAATTTTCGAACAAATATTGACCGAGCTGGAGTCGATTTCCCATCTTGCCAGAATGTCTTCTTTGCTCGGCCAGACCATAATAGCTGCCAGTGTGCGGTATCCTTATTTGCACATTATTAATATTCGGATGGAAGTCAGCAGCTTTGGTCAGCCCTACCCCTCCCCCACTCCATCACTAAGGCGGCTTCACATTTGCCGCTCGGTGAAATTTCATCATTTCATGTAAATTTGTGTCACAGACGAATGCGTGTACAGAAACAGGGTGTGTGTTGGGGATACAGAGGGAGGGAGGTAGAAATTAGATTGGATAATTTAGAGGGAAAGGGAAATGAAGAATGGGGGCTCCCATCCTCTGACAGTTCAATCGTTTGCAGTCCACAGTCCAATGATTGGACTGCCGATTTACACTTGACTATCACAGTTCAAATTGTCAGTACGAGCTGACAGTGGATGTGAAGTTTGGAACCCTGAAAATGAAATAGAAAGAGTGAGATTGATTGATTGATTACTATTCATTTATACAGTTTACTACTAAAGATGGAAGAATTATTAGTGATGCCCACATAAGCATTTTAGCTTGTGCGTGGGTAATGGATGTTGAATGCGAAGGTGATTGATGAGGCGAAAAACAGCCATGCCACTGGGATTATTATACTTATTAATGAAAGTTTACTATTACATTATTACATAGCATTTAACAATACAATAATAATAAAATTACAGTACACTTTTGGCAATGCCCAGAATAATAAGGAAAAATAGGATAACAAAAGTACTAGACAATTTAATATTTTGAAGATAATTGATCCATTTATTAATTTCCATTCAAATCAATGTTATTATACAAGAACTAAACTTGATTACAACTCTTGTAGGACTATCATCAGTCAGGTATGTCATTTGTGTATTCATGAAATACTATGAGTCACGGATACTAGAATACATGTATTAACAAGAAATACATGTATTCTAGTATCCATGCTATGAGTTATTCATGACACAGGTGTCATTACGATAAATATTTGTAACAGTATTTAATTTTTTTTAAGTTTGATCGGTAGAAGGCTGAATTAGTTGGATGGTTGTTTTGGCCTTCTTCAACAATTCTTATATATTTAAGTTGAAATAGAATAGCTTATCAGTGTCCAGGTGCTAAAATAGTGTAGTAATATAGGTAATATAATGCTGTGATAGCCTAATTTAGTGCAATAGACCTATAATAGGGCTATAACAATCTCTGATGTAAGTCTCTTCTCCTGATGCTAGTCTCTCGGTGCTATAATAAAAACAGAATATTTCTGCTTAGATTCTAGATTGCATGGAAAAGAAGTCAGTTATGAAGGAAGACGGATTGAGGATATATGGAGAGAAATAAATTATGAAATTTGGGTACAGAAGAGCAGGTAGAGAAGAAGTAAACGTTATATGCGGTAAGCCTATAGTCTGTCCAAGCAAAGAAGACATTCTGGCTAGATGGAAAAATGACTACAACTCGAACAATATTCATTTAAAAACTATGAATTTGGTATCAAATTCTAGATCAGAATGTTCTCTACAATTTGGGTGCAAATTAATCATTTTTTAACTAATATTGACCGAGCTGGAGTCATTTTCACATCATGCCAGAATGTCTTCTTAACTTGTAAAGGCTATACCTTTGGGATGGTTTTGGAGCTGCATGAGATTTTCCAGCAGCCTGGGTTGAGATGACCAGCAGTAGGGTACGTGCAAGCGGAGAAGATACGTCGTTAACATACACTTTACATTGAAACGGCGTGTCTTCTCATCTTGCGCGAACAATAGAAGGGAACGTAATCAGAACATGCAAATTCACCCCCCACTACACCCCCCTCACAACCACCCACATATCTGTAGACAGCGAATCTTTTGTTTCAAAATTCGGTTGGCTCTTTTGTTCTGTTATCTCTCTTATCGTCCTTGTCTCTTTGAATTCTCCTTCTTTGTTCGCAAAATATTACGCACGCACGAGAACGTACTGTCGTCGTTATTGGTAGCCTATAGTGTGTCCAAGCAGAGAAGACTCTCTGGCAAGATGGAAAAATTACTCCAGCTTGGTCAACACTTGTTCAAGATTTATAAATGTGGTCTTAATAGTAGATCAAATTGTTTCCTACAATTTGAGATCAAATTGATAATTTTTGAACCAATATTGACCAAGCCTGAGTCATTATCCCATCTTGCCAAAGGGTCTTCTTTGCTTGGACAGACTATAAATATTCGTATCATCTTCTCACTCTCTTAGTTTCGCTCCTTCCAAATATTCTTCTTCTTCTTCTTCTTCTTCTTCTTCTTCTTCTTCTTCTTCTTCTTCTTCTTCTTCTTCTTCTTCCTCTTATTTTTTCTTCTTCTTTTTTTCTTCTTCACCTTCTCCTTGTTCTTGATCTTGTTCTTGTTCTTGTTCTTGTTCTTGTTCTTGTTCTTGTTCTTGTTCTTGTTCTTGTTCTTGTTCTTGTTCTTGTTCTTTTTCTTGTTCTTGTTCTTGTTCTTGTTCTTGTTCTTGTTCTTGTTCTTGTTCTTGTTCTTGTTCTTGTTCTTGTTCTTGTTCTTGTTCTTGTTCTTGTTCTTGTTCTTGTTCTTGTTCTTGTTCTTGTTCTTGTTCTTGTTCTTGTTCTTGTTCTTGTTCTTGTTCTTGTTCTTGTTCTTGTTCTTGTTCTTGTTCTTGTTCTTGTTCTTGTTCTTGTTCTTGTTCTTGTTCTTGTTCTTGTTCTTGTTCTTCTTTGTTCTTGTTCTTGTTCTTGTTCTTGTTCTTGTTCTTGTTCTTGTTCTTGTTCTTGTTCTTGTTCTTGTTCTTCTTCTTCTTCTTCTTCTTCTTCTTCTTCTTCTTCTTCTTCTTCTTCTTCTTCTTCTTCTTCTTCTTCTTCTTCTTCTTCTTCTTCTTCTTCTTCTTCTTCTTCTTCTTCTTCTTCTTCTTCTTCTTCTTCTTCTTCTTCTTCTTCTTCTTCTTCTTCTTCTTCTTCTTCTCTTCTTCTTCTTTTCCCTCTCCTTATTCTTCCTTTTTCACTTTTTCCTCTTCTTATTCTTCTTCATTATTTTCATTCTACTCTCTCTGTTCATCTTCTTCTTTTTCTTCTTCTCTATCACTTCCGCTCGATGTAAAACTGACATTCAAAACAGTTGAAAGCTTCATCAAAAAGGTTGCTGTAAGGGTGGGGGAGAGGGAATGCATAATACATGCCTACAGTAGTATGCAAGGGATGGAGCCTAATAATCTGCGGTCCTTCTTTGAGTGCTGGTCCGGCTCTTAAAATTCTCTACCTTCCATACAACAGCAGTACATGCTCCAGAAAATGAATAATTTTCGCTCATACGCATTCCTGCGCATAGTAAATATGTAATGAGCCGAGTGGAATGATACCCAAATATTTCATGGCTAGGCTAAACATCTCATACAGAGAGAAAAATTGAAATAATTTCCACTAATTGCACCCTTACATGACCTATTGATCGATTTTATATACAGCTGATGCCAAAAAGTTGGGCGTGTTCGCCTGTCTCTTGTACTTTATGTAGTCTACATTTCTATCCACTAATACTTAATACTTAAGTATCTATAGTATCTCTGACTTTGAAATCATCATCTAAAGGAATAGCTGCTAATAATGTCAACAGTTGTAGAGAGTAACTCTAATTGACAAGATCAGCTGTTCGAGGGCACAAGAAGCAGACGAAACCGCCTACTTTTTAACGTTAGCTATACCATGAATAGGGATATACTTTTCTTTCTTTACGTTCTAGGCTCAACTTTTAATGCAGAAAAGTAATTGAATTTTTTTTAGGTTCATGCATCATTTGGTCCCGTTGCTGGGATAGAGTAGACGCAGCAGCCGCCATTTCTATGCAAAAGCTAACAATCACGAAACATGATTGGCTCCCAAATATTTTTCTAGAATCGTCAGATGTTTGGCTGTTCAGTTGTTATCGAAAATTCAAATTTGGCGCCTAAGAAAGAAGAGGATTTATGTACAGTTACTATTATAAGATATCTTATAATATTTTGAAGATGATATATATTTTGATAGGGAGAATGATGGTGGATAGGAAGTTTAAAAATATGAAAAAAGAAAATAATGCAGAATGGGAGAGAAGTAAGCGTGAATCGAATCCTCCCGACAAACTTATATTTATTCGATGTAACTTCTGACTTTGATCACGTTGTATTCCCTTTCTTTCACGTGTTACGCCAAGTCGGAAGTTACATAAAATCTGTTATAATCATGCTTTATTGTGTTGAGTTTCTGAGTTTTCGGAAGTTACATGTGGAGAAGAATATAATAATATTTTATTGTGGGGAGTTCACAACGAACCCTTACGCTGTAATGGCAGAGGGGGTGTAGAAGAAGAAGAAGAAGAAGAAGAAGAAGAAGAAGAAGAAGAAGAAGAAGAAGAAGAAGAAGAAGAAGAAGAAGAAGAAGAAAGAAGAAGAAGAAGAAGAAGAAGAAGAAGAAGAAGAAGAAGAAGAAGAAGAAGAAGAAGAAGAAGAAGAAGAAGAAGAAGAAGAAGAAGAAGAAGAAGAAGAAGAAGAAGAAGAAGAAGAAGAAGAAGAAGAAGAAGAAGAAGAAGAAGAAGAAGAAGAAGAAGAAGAAGAAGAAGAAAAGAAGAAGATGAAGAAGAAGAAGAAGAAGAAGAAGAAGAAGAAGAAGAAGAAGAAGAAGAAGAAGAAGAAGAAGAAGAAGAAGAAGAAGAAGAAGAAAGAAGAAGAAGGAGGAAGAGGGAGAAGAAGAAGAAGAAGAAGAAGAAGGAGGAGGAGGAGGAGGAGGAGGAGGAGGAGAAGAAGAAGCAGAAGAAGAAGAAGAAGAAGAAGGAGGAGGAGGAGAAGAAGAAGAAGAAGAAGGAGAAGAAGAAGAGGAGGGAGGAGGAGGAGGAGAAGAAGAAGAAGAAGAAGAAGAAGAGGAAGAGGAAGAAGAAGAAGAAGAAGAAGAGAAGAAGAAGAAGAAGAAAAAGAAGAAGAAGAAGAGTTTTCAAACGACAAACTCCGTAACACAGGGAAGTTGAGGAAGAAGTTTGGAGAGAGAGAGATAGAAAAAAACTTCAGTCAAAATGAAAGAACGCTTGTGCGATTTTGTAACTTTCTCAAATTGCAATCCCGCCGAGGATGGACACTCCAGGGCCCTGGAGGTGCCATGCAAAGATAACTCAATTCCATCATTCCGATTCCACAGCTCAATAATAAAGTTTCAGAATGTCTCTCCATTTTGACCAAAGGCGGGATGTATTTTGTGGGAGACCAGGACAGGGAAGATTGTCGGAAGGAGAAGAAAAGAAGAAGAATAAGAGAAAATAAAAGGATGAGAAAGAGAGAAATGAGGAGAAACTTAATAAATATGAAAGTTGGTGAGAGCGAAATATATAAAAGGCAATATAAAGGCAAAGGTTTATAAGGATAGACATATATGTCTAAACTTCGCCTTTTCACAAAGAGAGAGAGATAAGATTAGATTAGATTACTTTATTCAAATGGATAACAAAATTTGGCTTAGATTCTACATTGTAATATGAATGAGTGAAACTAAATTATCTTATAAATTTCACAAAATAGACACTTCTAGTAAAAATACAAATCGGTGACGTAATGAATGAAAAATTTATACAAAATTTAGTTCGAAGATCTTCAAAATGAATAAGGAGTGTAAGTTATCTAAGTGAAAAGGCGCAGTTTAGACATATATATGTCCATTCTTGGGAAAGGATAATAAGGATATCCTTTCCATCAACACTTGGCCTTGGTTTGAAAATTTATAAAGAGATACTAAGATAACTAAAGATAGTAAGAAAAATTATTGTACAATTTAAAAACTAGATTTAAATGGATCAATACTTAATCGAATTCGAATTATATTACAAGATGAGTAACAATTGAAATTATAATGATAAATGGTAATGGAAATGGGAAATGGAACTATGGATTGACTTAAAGTGAAATTACTCAAAGTTGGATAAAATAAAGTAGAATTATTTACAAGTATATGGTATTGAATGAAAATATGCGATGAATGACATGAGTTGGGTTAATATTAAAATAACAGTTTGGATGATGAATGTGTGAAGATAATCGGATTTATTCAAGTATGTAAGAGAGAGAGATAGAAAGATATAAATAGAGGAAAGAATGAATAGAAAAATAACTGACAAGAAATCATAAGAATTTTCAAAATTTCTGAAGACTTTTGAAGAAGGATGAAAATTGTGAAGGAAGGTTGCATAAGGTGGAAAAAAGAGAAATCTGTTTCTTATTAGGCTCAATATCCTCCTTTCTTCCTATCTACTGACTTTTTCTATCGCATCCAATAATTTATTTCTTTTTACTCTTATTCTCCGCTTAATTTATTCTTTCAAATCCAACAAATAAAAGATGAGAAGAAATTTCACAGTGGATTGTGATAAATACACATCATTTGAGTTTAAAAATTATATATTCCAACAGAAATCAATTATTGAAAGAATTCAGACTGATTGTTATTTAAATCAGTTTATTTTGTATTCAATAACAAACGTTCGAATGATAGTAAACATGATATATTCTATTATGTAAACATTGGCTCACCAAGTGCATGAACGTGGAGTGACCATGAGGGCACACGTTCTAGCCTTAGACTCATCCATTTAAATACTCCAAATTTTTGGGAGTTTAGTCTTCTAGTTCTAGTTAGTGTTCGTCTTGTTAGTGATTCCGTTCAGAGAGACACAGTCACGTCTCCCTGTCTGATTTGGGTTACTTTCCGGACAGTTGTATTTCTTGATATCACAGGCTACCACAGTCCGGGTAGGATAACTCTGTGTGTCAAGGGAATAACTGGAAAGAGTAGTACCTTCATCAGACATGTATTTGTATTTCAACTTAATTATTAAAGTCGCGGAAAAGTGTTATCAACATGGAGAGTCAGGTGAGTAACTAGAATAACCACAAAATGTTCATGAGCAGCCAAGCGAGTACCCCTAAAATAATATCATAATTACACTTTCAAACGTTCCCTTATATAATCAAATATTTTTATATGTCAAATGAATGTCTTGGATTATTATTAGAATATATATTTATTAACCACCATTATAAAGTAATTATTATTTAGTAAGTTCAATCATTATACTGGGAATTACTTTTTCAAATCAATTAAAAAATAGGAAAAAATAGAATAACAAAATCTTCCATGTCTTATCCTATTTTCCATGTACCTTTGTAGAAAGTAGAAAATTTTTTGGATGGATGTCATAAAGTTTTGAAAATTGGAATTCGGTCAATATTGATTGACGAATATAATTTGATTAACAAATATAGTTTTTAGAAAAGGAATGCAATGAGATGAGATAAAAATTGAAGCGAAAGAAGGGGGGAAGAACAAAAAAGAGAGGAATTGGTAAAAAAATCGCTGGATAAAAATCTTGCTGAGTCAGGAATTTTGTTTATTAGATTTTCGACAAGCACGGAGTGCGTTGCGTATCTTCGATGAATTTGAATAAGCCGCTGGTATGCACTGCTAAACGAATAACTCACATCACAGCCACAAAATCTGTGGGGCTTTTGCAGTCAGTTTTATAAAGTCTGTCCAAGCAAATAAGACATTCTGGCTAGATGGAGAAATTACTCCAGCTCGGTCAATATTGGTTCGAAAATTATAAATTTGGTCTCTAATTGTGGATTGAAATGTTTCCTACAAATTGAGACCAAATTTATGATTTTTAAACCAATATTGACCGAGCTGGTGTAGTTTTCACATCTTCCCGGAATGGCTTTCTTTTTTGGACAGATTTATAGAAGAAATTCGGCAAAAGAATGCTGGAATAGTTAGCTGAGAAGACACGCCATTAAATATACTTAACATTGTAACGGCGTGTCTTCTCAGCTTGCGCCAACTATTCCAGCATTCTTTTGCCGAATTTCTTCTATAGTCTGTCCAAGAAAGGAAGACATTCTGGGCAGATGTGAAAACTACTCGAGCTCGGTCAATATTGGTTCAAAAATTATCAATTTGGTCTCAATTGTAAAATTGAAATTTTCCTACAATTAGAGACTAAATTAAAAATTTTTGAACCAATATTGACCGAGCTAGAGTCATTTCTCCATCTAGCCAGAATGTCTCCTCTGCTTGCGTGAGCTGTATTTCAGAGAAGAATTCTTTCCTCTCTGGTAGATATCATTCTTTAGCACATGAAGGATCAAATTCACTCCGAATACTCATTGAACAGAGTTTAGAGTTGAACGCATGGAAGTAGTCCTATGGAAACTGGAACAGCAGAGACAACCCTCACACCCAACACCCCACCACACCTTTAGACGATGCCATTTCGTCAAATGTATTATGAAAATATGAATTATATTTTTTTATAATATGAATTGGTTATGTTGCATCAAGTCTCACTGGACTATTTTTATGCTTTCAACTAGATTTTTAAATTT
>JADWYZ010000110.1:0-10451 GCA_017141385.1 Sogatella furcifera
TATACTATTATTGTTCAATAATATTATCTGATAGTTGATGGTGTATATGGGATCATACCTTATAATTTTTCAAAGTTGCTTCCATACCCAATGAATAGAATTACCTTATGCTCATAATACTGCGAATTATAATCAAGAGAAAACCTAGTTTGTCTGCATGAAGGCTTCTTCAAAAATAGGACTCATATTTTAGGTCAAGTGGAAACAATAATTCCACAAATCCTCAAAGTTTATTCAAAAAACAATAGGCTCACTTATGTTTTAATGTTCAGGTTATCATCATCAGTGAAAAACTTAACTTAGTTTTCACTTAACTAGATTATTGATTGATTTATTGATTTATTGATTTACAGTAACAATCGTATTGCTAGGTCTAGTAAGACCCATTGCATACAAAACATATTACAATATCAACTGTACTATACAATATACTTATACAAATAGAAATAAATAAATTCAATCATAACAGAGAATAATTGTAAAATAATTTAGAACTTCTGAAAAAGCAAATAGTAGATTTCTATGTTGGGTAAATAGAATCTTTCTATAAAAATGGCAATTTAAATTACAAGGAAAATAGATGTAATTCATCACATTGCTTATTTAAATGGATGAATAACAAGATGATGGATGATTACACAAAAAAAAAAAATAATAATAATTAAAAAATAAAAAATGAAGGCCCTATCAATCTGTACCACCTAGGAAGTATCTGAAAAGTCTTCTCTTGAATACATTGGGTGAATTAGAAAACAATGCCCTCTCAGGGAGCATATTCCAAAGTCGAGAAGCAGTTACCACAAATGAGGAATTGAAGGCTGCTGTCCGGTGAATAGGGATCTGTAGGGTGTATACATGTGATCTAGTATTGCGGTTTGGGTAGACATCAATAAGCCGCACAAAATTATCAGCTAAGTAAGCAGGACCCGCTTTCAGGATCAGAATTTTTTTAAATACTAGACACAGTAGAAAATATTGCCTACTCCTATCCAACTTCAGCCAGCCCAGCTCCATGAAGAAGGGGGTGACATGAGTGAAGCGCCTGGCATCAAATATGAATCTGGACTGCATAATTCAATGAACGCTGGAGCGTTGTCCATTCAACTCATTTGAGAGGTCGTTGTATGCAATGCAGCAATAATCAAAAAACGGTATTATCAAGGCATTGACAAGAGTTACACGAGCTGGCCTGGGCAAAAATCTTCTTATTCTCTTTAGTTGATGCATACCCCCAAAGACCTTGTTACAGACATGAGTAACCTGTTCCCGCCAGTTTAGGAGCTATCAATTATTAAACCAAGAACTTTGAGACTAGAACTGAAAGGAACAGGAGGACTACAAATAGTCACTGGAGGGCCGCTGGGAAAATCCAATTGGCCTAACAGCCTAGGATGTCCAATGACAATACTCTTAGTTTTTGTAGGGTTCAGTGTCAGCCTATGAGCATGTGGGGCTCATTCAATAAGCATTGAGATATCACTGTTCACTCTGTCAATGTCATGATTGAAATGTGCCTTAGGAAATGAGAGTAAATTATAAGATCATCAGCAAAAAGATGGTAAGAAGTATGTGAAAAAATCATAGGAACATTATTAATATAAATTGAAAAGTAGGAAGAGGGCCCAAAACAGGTCCTTGAGGTACACCTTGATTTATTATGCGCCAGGGGAGATTTCATTGCTAGAAGACCCCATTACAGCCTGGGAACGACCCACTAGGTAAGATGAAAACCATGACAAGACAGAACTAGAAAAACTGCATTGATTCTTCAGCTTATTTAATAGTACATTATGATTAACATTATCAAAAGCTTTGCTGAAGTCAAACTGGACCAATAAAGTCCCAGCAGTTGATTTACTATCCAGTCCAGTCCGAATGTTGTCAGTAATCTTAATCAGCGCAGTACTTGTACTATGGTGTGGTCTAAATCCCGATTGGAACCTGGCAAAGAAATTAAAACAAGACAGATATTCAACCACTTGCTTATGAACTACTCTCTCAAGTGCTTTGGATATTGAGCAAAGAATATTGATTGGTTTGGAAATCTTTGGGAGTACTTGGATTTTTAGTTTTAGGGATAGGTTTGATGAGTGAACACTTCCAAAGATCAGGAAAAACACTTGACTGTAGTGAGAAGTTGAAAAGGTGTGTGATAGTAGGAAGTAGGATCGGAAGTAATTTTTTGTAAAAAAGGATAGGAATACCATCTACACCTTTTAGAATTCTTATTTGTGTTGAGAATGATATGAGATATTTCAGCTGGATACACATAAAGAGAAAGTAGAATGGTTCTCCTGGTAAATCGTGCTGGTACTTCAGTTGATGAATTGACTTTGTGCTATCTCCCCTCCTCATCAATTGGGATAGTTAAATTGACAGGTTCAACAAAATGAATCATTTAGTTCATCAACAGGGAAATCAGAGCAATCATTTTTCTTTTCATTCTTTATGGGCACCCATATTAGATTATGGATAATTTCCACAACATCTCTGATATAAAGTGTAAATTTTGTAAAACGACTCAAGTTGGCCCTTCATAAGAAAAAACACTATAGTCTCTACATTAATTTATTCTCTGCAGTATTTAAATCAAAGAGTCCAAGTTGAACCCTCACTATGATACTTCATAATAAATTTGAAAAGCCTGCTCATAAATTCCAATTATAAAATTAGTTAAAAAATGTTTGATATGGTGTATAAAGAACATTATCAGGATATAAGACTAATTCAACCACAGCTCTAATATTCTATTACACACTCGAATTTATCTTCATCAAGTATGGAACAGAGAAAAAACTTTTGGATCCAAAGTCCGAATTCAACAAAGTACAGGTGACAAACCACACGAGTAATTAGAGTCTTACTAAAAATGATAATTTTGATTAATGTCCCGACATGAGAAAAATTAATGTGTTCTCAAACTTTCACATTACTCTCCTACAACACAGGAACAAAATTAACAGTCTAGAAATTCATAAGTGAATTCAACCAGAATGACAAAAATATTAGAGTAATGAATGATTCCATAATACAGCTCTATTCATATGGGAATTGTGCTCCATAGCAGTCTTCCATTAAAATGTTTCTTCCACATCCAACTCTCACTTTATCCCTCACCTCCAGAGCCCACAAGTTTCACATTGTAAGGAATTTAAAAGCTACTACTAAGGTGTTTGAATCATTTCCGGCCACAATATTTTCCTCATTTTACTCCATTATTTTTGTTGCAGAATAATGTTTTATAATACTAGTCTTGTATGATTCTCAAATAATAAATTCATATCAGGATACAGTTTTTGAAATCACTCATTTTATCGAACACGTCTCTCTGATCATATAGTCATGTAGACTAAATTTGAACCAAAATATAATCATAATTTCCAACTCTCAAAGTTTCAAAGAAATTCCTAAATAAATTAATTAGGATACACATATCATAGATATCTCAAAACCTTTCACACAGTAAAATATTAATGTCATGTTCAAACATTAACAGTCGACTATCCTTAGATAGTTACTCCAGATAAATCAACTTGATTGAAGTTTCAAGATTGGAGAAATTATAATACTGAATAACTAAATTAATCAAGTATAAAAACACTTTCGCCATTAATTATTATTCAAGAAATATTTATGGCTACAAGTCGATCGATAAAGTGTGAAGGCGAATCTAAGAAATATTATCATGTCCTCAAATATTAAAATTCGCTCAAACCCCTGATTAATCATTCTCTCTTTCTCTCTCTCAGAACTTCACCTCTATGATATTCCTTTTCCAAAACACATTCGCACTTTTTTCACACTGACTCTCTCCTCATTCAAAACTTATTCCACCCCCTTCCCCCACCAATCCAACTTCTTTACAACTTTTTGCAGAAGCGGAACATAAACTTTAAATTCCGACTAACCTCCAAGGTGACAGTCATAATTTGGTTGGATGTGCTGGTGGGGGGAAGTAAGGGAGTACAGAGCATGATATAATAATAGAGCGCAAAAAGGGTTTGGTTCTTTAGGGAGCTATTACATGGAAAATAGGGAGACGGCAAGACAGTTGCTACAGTCTGTCCAAGCAGAGAAGACATTCTGGAAAAATGGGAAAATTACTCCAGCTCGGTCATATTGGTTCAAAAATCATGATCTTGATCTCAAATTGTAGATTAGGATTATCCCTACAATTTCAAACCAAATTGGAAAATTTCGAACGGATATTGACCGAGCTGGAGTCATTTTTCTATCTTGTCAGAATGTCTTCTTCGCTTGGACAGTTGCCACAGTTTAGCATTACTGGGTTGGTTAGGCGGCGGTTCCAAGCAATTCTTGGTATTTATAACTGGTAGTCTGATCACATTTCAGCATAATTCCACCCTTTTTACCCACCGAGTACCCCTTTGCACCCATCTCCCACTACTCAGTCATAACCCCCTCATAATACTCAGTCTACAGGTACCTCCCTATCCAATAAAAGTCCCAACAAAAGCTGGAGAAATTTCTTCTATTTCTTAATACTTTTGTTATTCGTCCTCAATATTCTCTTTCTCCTCTGTTTTCTCTTTTCCTCTTCCCCTTTTTTTTGTTTTCAATCATTCATCACTCAAAGTGCCCATAGCTCCGTTTCTTCACACTGTCTTTTATTTATAGAAATTGTCCAGTCTTCACCATTCCTCTATCATTTACATCTATCTTTTTTCTTCTCATAATTCCCTTTTCTCTCCTTTTATCTCGTGTTTTCTATTCTCCTTCCCATAATATTCTTCTCCTGTTATTACTCTGGTTCACAATTTTTTTTCTCTCTCTTTTCCATTATTCTTCGTCTTCCTCATCTTTTTCATATTTTCATCCTTCTCCTTATTCTACTTCAATTCTTTCTTTCCCATTTTCTCAACTTGTTCCTCTTCTCTCTCTCTCTTCCTTTGTCATGCATCTCCTTTGAGATCAGTCCACTATCTCTCGTCCTTCACTTCAACTCTACAATTTTCTTTCCTCTTCTCATCCGTTTTCGTTTCTTCTCTGCATCACCCTCATTCTTATTCCCTCTTTCCCCTCTATTTCTCCGTTACCCTTTTCTCTTTTTTACTTTCTTTCTCATTTATTCTTTTCTTCTCAGTTTTCTCTTCATCTTCTACTGCATTATTCATCTCTCCTCTTCTCCAACTTGCTTTCTGTCTCATTCTCCACTTTTTCCTAATAACGTCCACTAATCTAATCCCCAGTTCTCTATAACCTTATTTTCCGCTTCCTCCTATACTTTCTCCACTTCATCACCCCTCCCCCTCTCCATACTCATCTCCGTCTTTCACAGAGAACTCCCCAACAGTCCCCTCCCAACATACCACATTCGTAACAAACGCTGAAGAAATTCTCGAAACAAACGAGTCTCACTTCTGAAAATAGTATTCGGATGAACAGTAGCGGAGTGTACGATCCTACTGCATATTCCAAGCACCTATCCCTATCTTACATCTACCAGGTATACGTGTGTGTAAGCCTATATGAATGAGATCAGCTTGGAAATTTATAATCTTGTTCTGGTGGAGCTATGGAGCGTGCCTCCTCTAACTAGTGCAGTCAACATAATTATTAGTCTGTGAAGATAAGTTTTAAATGTGGATGTTGTAATTCAAAATGTATGGTGTGAATTTGAGCCTATAACATGATTGGTGACCAAACCATAAATTATCACATTGCCTTGAGAGGCATGTTTACGATCACAAGAGGATAGATGTAGCCTATGGTAGAATTATCCTCACCAAAACCTGAGAAGATATACAGGGTGAGGCAGAGCCGGCTGACGAGTTTTGGAGGGTTATAAATAATGAACCGAACGACTTAGAAAAAAACGGTTCAAAACGGTTAGAAAAAACGGTTCTAACGGTTTAGAAAAAAACAGGTGAAGTTTTGTTTTTATTGATAATATTTTTCTATATTCTATCAGTTAAATGGCGGCCATCAGCAGCGATGAACTAATGTAGCCGATTTTTGAAGTTTTCAACCCCATTTTGATGATGACCCCAGTGTATCGCTGCTGATGGCCGCCATTTAAATGATGAAATTCTCAAAAATATTAACAATGAAAACTACATTTCACACTGAATTGAATGAGCCAAACCATTTTTTTCTAAGTCGTTCTGTTCATTTTTTATAACCCTTCCAAACTCGTCAGTCGGCTCTGCCCCACCCTGTACAGTAAATAAAGTTTTTAAAATTTGAGTAGATAGGATTTGGATGCTTATTCTGTTACTAATAATGAATTATCAGGATATTCAAGGAACTAAAAATGTTTTATAACGGAATAAAGTGTTGTACTCACTCAATGAATTTCCGAATTACAAGAGATATCGTTTTGGACTGGAAAATTGTTCGCAGAGCAGGGATGATCATAAGACTTCAGGAACGTTGCTATCCTGTTTGTGAAGAAAATCATTATTAAAATAATATGAAAAATTTGATACTACTATACTATTTGATATTAACAATAATTTCCATCAATAAATCAACTAGGGAGTGAGATCTCACAATCAATACTGATGACAAAATAATTTATAAATTAATTACAAAAATATGAGTTCATGTACCACTTGGGGTTGAAAATTTCTTTCTAGAATCAAAAATGTATTTTCTCAAATAAAACAAACCTAAGTTCAGTGAAAGGCATGTTTAATTAAGTAATCCAATCTATTAAAAAGATGGCAATAATAACTCCAAGAATGTTTCTGAATGGAAAATTTTCATACATTCAAGAATTATCAAGAGATAAGTTTTTACTGACAACCAGAAGAATTTTGACGTATCTTTTTGATCAAGTCGACTTGACTCAAAAACGACCACGTGTGTTCGTGCCATGAGAAGTAGGAAAGGAAAGAGAGGAAGAAGATAATGAAAACTACAAGAAGAAGAAAAAATAATAATAAGAAGAATACGAAGAAAGACACCGCGTTTTAGCAGAACAGGAAGGGTGATGTGGGCAATTTATTGAAACGAGAGTGTCTTCTGTTCGTCTCTAGTTTATTGTTATTATAAAATAACGCGTAACGTGGAACGTGAGAGGGGGAAAGATTGAGGAGGTGAATGTGAGGAGGGGGGAGGGGGATAAATAGCTACACAGATCGGATTGAAGCGTAAGAAGGGAGGGAGGAAAACTGCCTTCTGAATCCGCCGATAGGGATGAGGGTTGGTTTTAATTGCTGCTCCAGAATTAGTTCCTTCTTCTCATTCTTATTCTGCCTCCTTCCTCTTACCCCCCCCCCCCTCTTCTTCTAAAATTCCTTCCGTTGCGCCACGAAAAGATACGACACTAATAAAAATCGGTTCGCAAATAAAGTAAACCCAACATTTCTTGTCCCATCTCTGTAAATGTAAAATGCTGTTTGCCGGTTCCCACCCCCGGTAAGCACCTTCCCATCCCCAAGAACTCACCCCCAAGTATTTCGGCTGATTGAAGATTTTTGAAATGTCCACAGCCTCCAGTACATCCTCTAGACATAGAACAGAGCACACCTGCTTGAAGTCTAGTAAATTTAATCAAACGAAAGTAAGAGTGAGAATAGGAGATGTGAAAAACGAAAGAGGGGGAACAGTGTGATAAAGTAGGGGGATGCTGAGAGAGTGAGGAATATGTTTCTACCTTCATCTTTCACATTTTCATCTCTTCCTTATTTTATTTTCAAATTAGAAGAGTTTATTTATTTATTACTCTATTGGCAAAAACACATTGGTGAGAAAGACCTTCGTATTTCAAAACACAATTTTCATTCAAATATAGTCCAAAATTTGAGTTGACGAATTCAAAAATTACGAATTCAGTACTAGGGCTCCAAATTTTTCATCAGTCAGTTTTTTTAATAGCCTATCTATTTAGTTCATTGTAAAAATATGTTAGGGTGAAATGTACTGTACTGGAAAATCTAAATTTAAAATTGATTTTTTGTTCAATTGAACAGTTTTGGACAAAATCAGGTACAATATGTACTATTACTCATACAATACAGTATCAATAAAAATAGGTCTACTCGTACATTGTTCAGTACTATAAACCTCATTCATTTCAATAATCAATCTAATGGACTTGCTTCATAGAAGTTCAATAACAATTATTATGATCTCCAATATCGATGTACCCACAATTGAATAAGTATAATCATATTTAGAGACCAGTACCAGAGAGAGATGACCACTTCTGACATGTACAAGATACCAAAGTTATTTCAAGCTGTTCTGCTGCAAAAAAATAAGCAACAAAAGACTAATACAATATTGTAAACTTATTGTATTTCGAATTCTTGTCATTGAAGAAATGAATATATAAAATAAACAGATAATATTGAATAAATTAGCAATTGATGGAAGAGGGAAGAGACAAAATGTTAGATAGAAGAAGGAGATATAGGGCTAAGATAGAGTTAGAAAATTAATCAATTGGTGAGAGACAATCAATGTTATGGAAAAAACCCTCAATTATTACAAGTAAGATGCAAGATATATTGATTCAATTCTCTCTATTATAGGGCCACCACTGTTGCTATTTCAATGAATTTGAAATCAAGTAGGCTATACTTTTCACTAATTTGTACTTTATTGAAATGAAGGAAGTTTGAAGTGAGATGTAGGATACATGTAGATGAGGAAAGGGATAGAAAGAAAGGTAAGAAGATCAGAAAGATTTTATGTATAAAGTGAGTCAAAAGGAAGAAAATTGGAAGAAGAGAGGACAAAGAAAATACCTGTGTGATAAACAATGAAAGGAGGGGATAAAAGAGAGAGGGTGTGAGTAAGTAAGTGGCAGAATTATTACCACCAACTCTTAACTTGAAAGTAAATAAGAACGTCCAAATTGGATCTCATAAAGTTGTCTTCTCACTTTGCAAGTTGGAAGTAGATTTTAGAATGCTATCTGCCTCATTTAAACTCTTACATCTGTTTTACCCTTGTGATAGAATGAAATAACTTTGCTTAAGTGATAAATATATTGTTGTGAATTATTTAAACAGCATTATGGTGCGTTATTTAAATTGGATTGTTGAAGCTGCTTGTTACATTGTCCAAATTACTTCGAAGACAATGTTGTCAGTAAACGTATGATGTATGACCAGTAGTAGCCATTTAATGTGTGATCAGTAATAAATGTCAGTAAGAATAATTGTATAATCAGCAAAGGTTGTCAGTAACTGTTAAGAGATAACTGTTAAGATGTTCATTATTGTTGTGAGTTATGACACACTCGAGCAAAAATATTGTTATGTTAAATAACGTAGATTTCAATTTCTGAGTGAAAACATTTTGATTTTGAGCATTTTCCAGACTATCTGTTACCTATAGCTATTTATAGACCTGCTATAACTCAATACTAATGGCAATTATCTTTGCATGATGACAAATTATCCTTAAACAGTAGCCTATTTTTGATGCCTCAAAATAAACTTTCAAATCGTTCAATTTTCGAATCAATGCCCCCAAAAGCCCCATCGATAAACGTATTTATTTCGTGACATTCATATATCTACTTCATTGCTCATCAAAATTGAGAAAAGAATAGTACAGGTTCATCCCAGTTTTTCTCTTTTAAATCATCTAACCTATATCATAGAGCATTGTTATAATTTTATAATTCTAATAAATGAAAATGAAACTAAAAAAGAAAGATATATTCCACCACATTTCACGTTTGTATCATAAATCCAGCCAGATTTCCGGATTTTGGCAAGAGAAACCTCAGTCTCAAAACAGCCATAACGTAGCTACCTCCACACCATCAATACAAGCCAGATATTCATAAAACACACACTCCGCAACATATGTTGGGAGGTAGCCACACATTACCGAATTTATTCATATCTGTAGAAGGAAATAAATTTGCAGATTGTACGTTGTTGTAGTCTAGCGAGCGGTACATGTGTGAGTATGTAATCAAGCGGTGCCTTAATGAATTTAGGGAACGGAGTAAGTCGGGCCCATATGTGACTGCGCCCCGTTAGCCGGTATTAATCATTTTTATCGTTACCGGGTCTCTTTTTGACTTTGGAATAACAATTAGAGAGCTCTGATTGTTTGTGAGAACGGCTTGTATTGTGCGCCACTTCTGTGTTCCTACTTCTTGTGCAGTCGAGGCATTCTCATCACGTTCCTTCCTTCTTCTCCTCCTCCTCCATCACCCCCTTTCCTTCTTCTTCTTCTTGCCGTCCTTCCTCATATCCTTCTACAGCGGACGTATGCTGTTACCAGATAAACATTAGCAGAACACAACAACTGTCGCCCGGGCAACATAAATAGGCAACAAATCAGAATAAAGCGTCGCTCCGACGTTTAATAGAAGCACATGAGGCCTTCTAAGCCTATCTGCTACTTTTGATGCTGCTGCTTCTGCTGCTACTGCTCTTACTGCTCCTCCTGCTTCTGCTTCAGCTTCTGATTCTGCTACTTTTGCTGCTATAGCAGAATCCAACCAAATTGGCCATTGT
>JADWYZ010000111.1:0-10336 GCA_017141385.1 Sogatella furcifera
ACTGTCACAATAGAGTTAATTAAGTACAGATTATAGCCAGTGACGTGATGTGGCTTGAAAATAGTGAGGTGGAACCTTCTGTTGTAAAAATATCTACATCAACATTAGCTATGAATTTTCAGGCCTTTATTGGGATTTTCATTATCTTAAAACTGATTATGGAAACGGTGTAAACTTGAAATTATAACAATGTTAATATTTCATTCATTTCTGAGTATCGTAAAAGAACATACAATTAATCAGATGACAGTTTCATAGTTATAATTATTTGATAGATCTGATGTATTTCATTAATTGTTAAAGTGGAAAATGATAGGCCTAAGTAATGTAAGTGATCTTAGGTTAAAAACACGTCAAATAAGGTGAGGCGAAAAAAATAACAATCTAGTAAAATTATTTCACACAACATGTTTCTGCAATACAGCCATTATCAAGTGTGAATCATAGATTTGTATACCATAGTCTAGTAAAAACCCCAAGACTAAGCCTCACCTTAAGCCTCACCTCTTTGATATATTCTTACCCTTATTTTTTGAATAACATACCGTAGATGTTTTCATTTAGTGCTGTATATTTTTTTCCCAATACCATATTTTTTGTCCTATTCATTTTTCTTGTTGAATTTTTCATTCACCAGCTCTACTGCTGTCATAAATAAGAATTATCTTCAAAAACTGAACGTTTCAATGTTGAATTTCTCCAAAGTCAAACAGACTTTTCAGAAGCACAACAAATCCTACCAAAGAGTACTAACGTATGACTGAGAATTGCTTTCAGTTGCCAGAACTCACTATTTTACATAGACTGTCCCGTGCATAATGAATTAGCTAACCAAGTGTATACAATTTTATTAACCTTTTCACTATTTTAAAACACATAAAGTACGACAATTTATGCGTGGACATGATCGCAAGGATGGCATACGAAAGTTGTATTACCTGATTGGACTATACATTTGGCCAATAAACGGATAACTATTACTGTATATATAATAGTTGATTACTATATATGTATGGTGGAATTATTTCTATATACATTCACAGTCCTTTGAACTATACATTTAGTTAGTGAATAGATAACTTCAATACTATGACTTGAGTATTCTGAGAAGACACTTAGTTTCAATATAAAGTGCATTTGATGACGTGTCTTCTCATCCTGCACAAACTATACTATACATATAGTCTGTCCAAGCAAAGAAGACCTTCTTGCAAGATGGGAAAATGACTCCAGCTTGGTCAATAATTGTTCAAGGATTATAAAAGTGTTCTTAATAGTAGATCAAATTGTTTCATACAATTTGAGATCAAATTGATAATGTTTTAACCAATATTGACAGAGCTGGAGTAATTTTCTCATCTTGCCAGAGGGTCTTCTTTGCTTGGACAGACTGTACTAAAATGTTTTCTATATGCAGTCAGTCTCAACTTGGCTTTAGAGAAATTTCCAATGACTTGTGCAGTTTTAACAACAATGCACCACTATATAGCCGTTCTCCAATACTAGTAACAATATAGTAATATCAACTAATAATACTAGTTCTCTCTATGTGAAAGCATGCCTATGATTACGTTTGAAATTATTAGTAGTGAAATTATTGTTATTTGGTCTGGATGCAATATCCAAGAAAGTTGGCGTGCTTATTTCAATGCTCATTGTATTCGAAAGTGAATGAAAAGTATTTCGATGCAATTCAATGTTGTGCACTTCGCGTGAGATGAGAAGATACGCTGATCAATTGAAAGTGTATTGTTTGGGCGTGTCTCCTCAGATTGCGAGAACTTCAGTTGCAGTTCAATGGAGTGAATTGAGAAAAAGAATGTGGATTGGAATTCTATCATGATTATGCTTTGTGCTGGCTTTGATGAAATTATACACTATTTTCAACTGGAACTTGGAACAGGAACTGTGGCTTTGGGCTCTGGACCATTATGGGCTCTGAAAGGCTAATACTTCTTTTCTTCTAGGGCTACTGTATTTGAAACTTTAAAAATGAATAAAATCAGAGTACCCTTTAAAAAATATTTTTTATTTCACACACAACATGTTTCGGCTAATTTGCCATTTTCAAGTGGCTTATTAGGCTTTGAAAAAAATGTGTTAGATTGTCTGATGTAGAAGAAATAACTTTTGGAATGTAAATACATGGAATTACATGTAATATTAAAAAATATCCAACTTCGTGCCCATAGACGTGAAATTATAAATCCTTTGATATTTGTTTTAGCCTATATATTTTATTGAACAAAGCAATTTATTCTATTCAATCTAGATAACTACCACAATATCACCTTCACAACTAAGCATAGAGTGATATCTTTTACATTACAGAGATTTTTAAATGGATGTATTCTCCATTTCAATTGAGAATTTTCTGATAAAAATAATCTAAAACTGTTGAGAATAGAAATATAAAAATTATAGAACATATATTTCAAATTTGAATATTTGAATCAAAATTTTCACGTAATTGAGTCATATTTTATTTTTTCATAATATTATCATTCATATTAATTGATATTGTTAATATTTATTGAATTCATAGTAATTTTTCATATTATTGATTCATTACGTTAGTCGAACTGGCAATTGATCTCTCGGTGAGGTTGATCTATCAGTGAACGTGATGTTAAGTCACGAACACTGTGAACTGCACTTGGATGGGTGACCCGTTCTGGCCAAGTACATATTGGAGAGGTGGAACTACCCGTAAGGGTCTCCCCACCTTTAAAAGCCATAAGAATTTTTTTTATTACGTTAGTTGTGGAATATTGAGATATTTAATTTATATCATGGCTGCCATACAGAATTTCTATATTTATTATTTAATATATTGGCAAAAATACATGGAAGGAAAGAATAGGCATATCCCTTGTATTGGTATTCCCAGCACAATTTTCATTTACATAATATAGTCTATTATATTGAATATAATTTCTCAGTTTACAGTGAAGAATACTGCAGTTACTCGATTAGCTATAGGCTATGATTATCAATTCACCATAATAGTTAAATCATGCTTTAAAGATAGGAAGGAGTTCAGTTTTCAAGATTCAAGTAAATCAATTATTATACTATTTGACCCAGCAGGTAACACAACCTAGTGGACAAATCCCACACTCAATTATTGACATTATGAAACCGCCCCGAGGGAGGAGCTATGTTCTAGATTAGAGAGAATGATTCCCATTGGCCTAGAGTTCATGATTATATTTGACCCGGTAGGTATTTATATTTAATGCAACCTAGCAAACAAAGCCAGAACTAAATTTTCCTCATGAAAAAACCGCCCAGAGGAGGAGTCAAGTTTGAGATTAGACAGTAAGCTTCCCATTGGTCGAAGCTGGCCAATTGGAAGCCAGCTCGTCCTGTAGTGGGGAGTTGTGTTTCGGATTACGTTGTAGGTAACGTAATTACCACCTAGCTGACGAGTCCCAAACTCATTTATTGACATTATGAAACCGCCCAGAGGGAGGAGTCAAGTTCTAGAATGTAAAGAATGCTTCCCATTGGCCGAGAGCTGTCCAATCAGAGGCCAGTTCGTGCTGTAGTGGGGAGTCGCCTTTCGGATTGTGTTGTAGAATCTGTTTGTGACGTTTTGTAAGCTATTGGGTTGAATAGTAGTGTCACTTCAAAGATTACCTACTGAGAACTGAAATTAGGTCAAAGTTTTCACAATATGACTGACTGTAATACAGTATTACTATTTATATTCTTATGGCTTTTAATGGTGGGAAGACTTACGGGTCGCCAATGTGTACTTGGCCAAATACCGGTCACCCATCCAAGAGCAGTCCACAGAGTTCGTGACTTAACAACCTAATATCACGATCACCGATAGATTACCCTCACCGAGAGACCAATACCCAGTACTACTGTACTTTTGAAGTACTGTACATTAAATTTAATAATAATGACTGTATCATATAATAAATTGGAAAGATAGAATAGAATAAGAATTACCCTAGTATTTTATCTCTCAATGTCAGTTTTATAAATAAATGTGTTTTATTTATTCAATCAAGAAATAAACTTATGAAGGTTGAAAACACAAAACGTCTTTTTCCCGAATTTTGATAAATTAATATTATTATAATAGGCTCACTACACTACTCAATACACTGAAGAATTGAGGTATTCGTCTTTAGGCTATACATAAGAAACTAATAAGGAAAGAATAGATTTTAAAGTAAAAACGAGATAAAAAGCTAGATGAAGAAAAAAAATAAGAATCAAGACATAAAACAGATGAAGAGTGTGTTAAAAGAAAGTTGAGCAGTCACCGATAACAATGTGGTCGTTATTATAGACTATCCAATCAAAGAAGACATTCTGGCAAGATGGTAAAATGACTTCAGATCAGTCAATTTTGAATTTAGAATCATAAATTTGGCTTCATATTATAGACCAGAATATTTTCTACAATTCGAGACCGAATTTATTATTTTTGAAACAAAATTGACCGAGGTGGAGTCATTTCCCCATCTTGCCAGAATGTCTTCTTTGCTCGACCAGATTATACGTTTATTGCAACAATAACGAGCATCACGTATGACCTGAAACACTTTTTATTTAAACCGAAACCGCATCCATCCACCACATTTCACCGTCTGGCAGTTATAATAATTTTTGTTCGTTTTCGAAAATTTTTTTTTTTCGAACCACATTTGCAACACCGCATTTCACTGAGACCTTGAAAAAACTTCAAAGCTTTTACGAATATTTACGAGCTCTTCGGGTTTCTCCCTATTAGGGAACTCCCTGTAGGAAGTTATATCATGGAATATTAACAAATTTGTTATTATTAATATTTGAATTTTTTTAAATTAAGTACAAAAACTCAGATTTTTCGTCAGTTTATTGCCGAAATTCATCGTTTAAAGGAAGTTTATTCCCGTCAGTTTATTTAATAAAACCTCTTCACTTCTAACATTGATGAATATTGGGACTGGTTTAGTGTTAAGGAAGAGAAGCGCTTTTATTGTTATTTTTCGTTTTCAATTACAGTATATTTAATTGTATACATTATAGGCTCGGGTGGGGGGTGACCGGACCCGTTCCGTCGATGCACAACTGCAAGATTGATTCAGTTTCCCTTCAAGAAGATACACAAATCGAATCAAAAGGATACACAAATCGTATCAAGAAGATAAACAAATCGAAACAAATAGCTTAGTGCAAATCGTAACAATTGGAAGGTCCAGTTGCATCATTGAAAAGTAGTGTGCTGAATTGTTTTTATCGTATCACCTATACTATGATACTGTATCAAATACTTGTACTTTGATGTGTATCAAATGTAATGAATTTTGAATCTTCTTGGCAACAGATCGAACCATGTAGCTTCAAAGCAACGACTTCTGCGTGTTATTTCATTGAAATCTATCCGTCTGTAACTAGAACTAATAATACCGTAGATAAGCAAAGAAGACCCTCTGGCAAGATGGGAGACTGACTCAAGCTCGGTCAATATTATTTGTTCAAGAATTATAAATGCTGCCTTAATAGTGGATCAAATTGTTTCCTACAATTTGAGGTCAAATTGATAAATGTTGAACTAATATTGACTGAGCTTGAGTAATTTTTCCATCTTGCCAGAGGGTCTTCTTTGCTTAGACACACCATACTACACCACTAGAGATGCAGTGATCTCATTACACGGTTGCGGCTTCTCTAGTAGAGCATGCACGCTTGCGTGTGTGTGAACCACAAATCAACATGCTTTCTATTACTATATACATCAATTAATTCCATCTATATACTGACACCCACCTGCAATGAAACAGAATAGGCGTGTGAAGTGAATGGACCAAGAAGAGAAGAAGGATGAAATAAAAAGAAGTAGGAAAATAAAGAAAATTAACTAGACAAGCAGAACTAGTGAGCTCCACACATAATTATTATAGTTTGCTCGAGCTAAGAAGACATTCTGGCAAGATGGGTAAACGACTTCAGTTTGGTCAATATTTGTTCAAAAATTCTCAATTTGGTATTAAATTGTAGAAAAGTTTCTGCTCTAAAATTTGAGAACAAATTGAAAATTGTTGAACCAATATTGACCGAGCTGTAGTAATTTCCCCTTCTTGCCAGAATGTCTTCTTAGCTTCACACATTATTAGCAAAGTCCAGTGACCTCTTAATAAGGTGGGATTTTCGGTGAAGGTATAATGGAGGAAGGATTAATTTCAGGAGTACTTACCGCAACAATCTGCACGCACATATCAGTATCATCTAAATTATCATCGTCATTATCATCACCAACATCATCGCTATCATCATCACCAGCATCATGATGATCATTGAGTATTGGAGCAGATAAATCACTGACGTACTATATGATTTCTATTTTAAAAAGTTTTTCTGACTTTGATTTCACCATTTCAGTGAGTTATTTATTAATTCTTCTGATAGAAATTAATACACTTTTGCAAGTTCAGTTATTGAAATATAGATTTTGCACAATCACCTTTTTGGTCTCATTAAATAACGTTGAAACAGAGATTACTATAAAAATAGGTAGCCACCATTTTGTTTAGCTGACCAATAGAATTTTAGCAAGAGTTTAAGCAAGGATTAAGGAGTGAGATCTTGGTAACAGCATAACCATCTATCATTCCCCAGTAGAATGATAGAAGTTTATGGTAACAGAATCATGAAATATCTTTATGATACTAAAATATTATCAACTTCTGACTATTATGTTTTTATATCCTTCTTATGCGAAACCAGTGCGAAACTTATTAATACTTATGGCTTCGAAAACCAAACTATATTCCAAGTTACACAATTAGTGTATTTTTGTCAAATGAATGAATAAATAAGTAACAAATACTATTTCTTAAGATATACTCAAACTACTTGTTTTATCTTGTATACTCTTGGAAATTTTCGATCAGGAGTGTAATTTTGTCTATCAAAAAATCATAATACGTATAATTATGGTTTTGATGTTTTCATTTTCAAATGACCAATAATAAAATATTAACCTACAGCTATAAATCAATAACATAATTATCATTATTGTTATTGAGGAGGTCCTATGTCCTAATATCTCAATTTCCTATCTAATGTCCAGATACCTATAAATCACAAAAATTATATAAAAAAACACCATATTTTTTTAAGATAAAAAAATGTATAAGAGGATTAAAACTACAAAACCCCATTTTTGATTGGATCCAGGAACTAATCTGATGTAAATTTTCAAATAACACTTTTTCAGTACCAGCTTAATAATTCGAATTGATCAGCAATGTTAATTTCAAGGCTATCAACGAGAATCACCGTACAAATTTAATGTCGGCATAAAACTTATTTATTACGATTCCGTATTCATAAACTGAATGAAACAAAACGAGAGGCTTCGCTTATTATGGCCTTCAATTGCCATAAAATCTTATGAAACTATTATTATTTGTGATTGAATCCGCTTGGGATTCAAGAAGCGAAGAAGACGTTCCGGGAAGATGGGAAAATCTCTCTAGCTTGATCAATATTGATTCACAAATTATAAATTTGAACTCAAATAGTAGGAAACACTCTGATCTACAATTTGAGACCAAATTTATAATTTTTGAACCAATATTGACAGAGCTGGAGTCATTTTGACATCTTGCCAGAATGTCTTCTTCGCTTGGACAGACTATCAAATTCGAGTAAACTCCGGATGATGTATATTTAAAAACAAGTTTTATAATAATTTTAACCTTTACAGGAATAATATTGTAACTTAATGACAAGCTTTCATAAGTAATTGAGGATCGTTTAGTAAGATTTTATTGAGGAAATAGTGAATATTATAAGTATTTTTACATAGATAATTTGCTATTAGTAATGTAATATTATTGAAGAAAATTGGGAAAATTGAAAAAAATAGACCTGATAGAATGAGAAAGTATTGAGAAATTCGTGTCACGAATTATATTATTATAGATGGAAACTGTTATGGTCTAATAGAGTTGTTATTTATAATACAATCCGAGAAAATTTACCATTTTATTTCTATATGAAAATATAGCCTTAGCAAAAATTAATTTTTTTGGTACACTTGATAGAAAGTACCCAGTTTCGATCTACTTGACAGGCTTTGAAAGCTTCATTTCCGCACTAGTGCGGGATAAACGGCTGATATTTGGGCCTTATAGCCATACAAGATAGGAAAAATCAGCTGTCAACAAAATTTTCCGTTGACTTAGCAGCGCATTCCATGCAAATTGGTCGACTGAACAGGTAAGTCGACTATTTCGAACATTTTCCAGATGATTGCATCAGACGATTTAGCTGGGCCCTATTTCACGACGTAACAAGTCTTGTCACTAACCATGATTTATAACAAATTTACTAATCCAGCTGATTACAGGCGTTTCACGAACACACAATTGTAGACTTGTGATAAGTGAATTTTAACAATTTTACAAGCGTTCCGCCGGTTATGAAAAGTGTTTCACGAACGTTGGCATGGTAACAAACAAGTCTTGTCAAAAATACTTGTAATTAACCATGAAATTTCTACCTATGAATAGACCTAAGTAAGTAAGTTACAAGTGTTAATAAAGATGCTTTTCAATGCTTCAATATTATTTTCAATGATTAGAACTATTTTATATTTTTTCTTCACACATTTTATTGTGCCAAATATGAGTCTAGAAATCTAATTTAATAAATTAGAAAAATCGTCAGTACCAGTAGAATATAGGCTATGTTTATAACATGTGAGATGAGGGGAGACCACTCCAAGCTCACTATAATATTTTTATTCAAGTAAAGGATCTAAATGGATTGAAAATGTCTTATTAATATTATTATTTTTATTCCAAATAACATGAGGGTTGAGCAATTTGGATTTCTAATGATTGATTTATTTTCAAAATCAATTTTATCAATCTATCTTTACCACAAATAATTAAAATTTCAACCAAAACTATATCAGTGCAAACTATAGAAAGAATGAAAACCCGATACAGATGGCACTGATGGGTGGGAACACTTGTCAAATTGTAGAATTGTAAAATTGTAGCTCATTCCGTTTGTGAAACGCCTGTAATTAACAACTTGTCATCACAAGTAACCATGGTTAATAACAAGACTTGTTGCTTTGTGAAATTGGGCCCAGATTAATTTCTTCAAGCAATATTTTTTTTCCGTATAATTCCACACCTAACCTTTTGTTTTGATTGAGAATTGATTTTAGCGACTGATTACCTTTGTTGAAATTAGAATCCTAAATTTATTTTAAAACAAAAACGGAAATTACCAATATGGAATTCTGCAAGTTGAATTAGTATGTCGTATTTATAAAAACATTTCATCTTATTCTGATAAGCCTTTCTATGAAGTGTACCAAAAACACAAATACACAACACGTTTCGAAGACGTTCGCGACGTCGCGAATACTCCACCTTTCCAGCCTCAGCTGATCGCTTCGGCTGTAAAGCTCCGTATTCTTGACGTCGCAAAACGACGTTTCCAAAACTAGTGGTGTAATATACTATTTATTTATTATTCATTTAATATGCTTATCAGGGACTACTTATCCTATAGCACGCAATTTTTTTCACGAAATGAGAAGTCTCC
This sequence comes from Sogatella furcifera, assembly GCA_017141385.1. NCBI lineage: Eukaryota > Metazoa > Arthropoda > Insecta > Hemiptera > Delphacidae > Sogatella > Sogatella furcifera. Next base: position 9,574 of record JADWYZ010000111.1, read on the forward strand.
TTCCTTCTCTCCTTTTTATCACACTTTTTTCCTTCAATTCTCAATGATGATGAATTTTTCTCCTCATCTCACGGCTTTCAAACCCTTGTTCCTAATTTAAGTCTTTTAAATGCCATGCTTTTTCCGTGCAGATGTGAGATGAGATTGAATTTGAGCCATGTGATTTGAGCTCGCTTTCAATGTTGAATAGTTGTATAATCAAGTTCTACATTTATCTGAGTAAAATGAAGAAAATTAAATAAAACTGAAACTAGTGACCACTAGATCTTCTCGATTGTAAGTCGAGGATCGAATGTCAATAAGTAGCTGGTTGCTCAACTATTGCCTGTCCAAGCAAAGAAGACCTTCTGGCAAGATGAGAAAATGACTCAAATTTGGTCAATATTGGTTCAAAAATTATGAATCTGGTTTCAAATTGTAGAGCAGAATGTTTTATACGATTTGAAACCAAATTAATAATTTTTAAAACAATATTGACCGAGCTAGAGTCATTTTCCCATCTTGCCAGAATGTCTGCTTTGCTCAAACAGAATATACCAGTAATTTTTTATTTTTCTCTAGAACATTTTTCAAACAAAATCAGCTTACAGAAGAAAATGAAACCCAAGAGGCAAGAAATTAATCCATTATAATTTTTCAGCTATCACAACTGAATCCTCCATCATAATTTATTTGGAAATCATAATTTTATTTGTATAATTTCATTTTCGGCAGGAATAGCTGAATCCTTCCATAATCCATCACCTTGCATGAAAAATCACCT
>JADWYZ010000112.1:0-10294 GCA_017141385.1 Sogatella furcifera
GGATTTATTACAAGTTTTTTTCGTTGAGATCGGTATGATATCGCGGTCCGCACAAAACTAGCTGGCGGTCCGGATCCGGACCGCGGTCCGCCATTTGGTGACCACTGTCCTAGTTAACAACCCTAGGGGTACCCCACACAGGTGCGAGCAAAATATATCTCAATATAGTCTGTCCAACCAAAGAAGACATTCTGGCAAGATGGGTAAATGACTCTAGCTCGGTCAATATTGGTTCTGAAATTATCACTTTGATCTCAAGTTTAAGATCAAAATGTTTACTACATTTCGAGAAATTTTTTTCATTTTCGTACAAATATTGACCGAGCTGGAGTAATTTTCCCATCTTGCCAGAATGTCTTCTTTACTTGGACAGACTGTAAAACCTGCATAACAACCCTTGTATTCTGTTACAACCCTAGGGTACCCCACACAGGTGCAAGCATAATATTTTAAAATTACTTATAATGATGAAATCATTACTCAAGTGTTGTCTCCAGTACTCTTCGAGCCATTTTTCTATTCAGTTCAGTTCTGTTCTTGGTTCGTATCGGTCAAGAGGTGCTTCTGTCGCTTGAGTATTCATATCGGTTCAGAGTTCAACCTTGATCAAGTTTTATATTGTTAAATATTGGTGTTCACACTATTATATTCTGAGTACCAGCTTATAAGCTACGAAGTTCTTAGATTTGAGTTGGGGTTGAAAGTGTATTCTCGAAAAATATTTGTTTTTGTTGTCGTTTCATGTAGCTCCTCTCATTTAGAAACCGTTCCCATTGAATGGATAGTGAGTGATAGAAAAGTGGTGGAATTAGCGACGTTTTTCAAAGGTTTTCTCAACAAATTTATTAATTCGTTGGTGTGTAGCTTAGAAATTTCACAAGAGTTACAAAATTCGTTCCCTAGAAGTTCTATATTCCTGAAGTGTGTAGTATATGAAAACCTGTTTCCTGCACTGGAGTCTCGTGTCCACGAAACAGGTGAAGTGCTCTTCTTTGAAAGATACAGGCACTTCACCTGTGTCGTGAGCACGAGTCGCCTGTCTTCGACAGTTTTTGATATTTAAACTAATGATTTTCCACTTCAATAGTGAGTAATGATGAAAAATCAAGCCCAAAATCTAAAACAGTGTTTTTGTAGATTTGAACGAGTTATTCATACTAAAATTTAATATTATTTAGTGTTCTTAGTAACTTACATGTCGTCTTTCATTATGAACTAAACTTATTGATATAATTTTACTCAATCGTATTCAATTCAATTTTATTTGATAATCAAATGTCGTCGTTCATATTCGAATTCAACTTTAGTATATTATTTGATTCAATTGTGTTTCATTTAGAGGTTGAATGAAAAAAGTGAAATCGAAACTGTAATAATGTTTTCTAAAGTGATTCCCAAGTGGGGCTTGTGTGTGACAGCGTGAGAAGCATCCTGTAAAAAGACGAATGAACCTACGGCTTCAGGTGAGTCATTTCGAAACTTCTACTTTGGATAGATAACAATTAGTCTTTTTGAATGTTTCCAAGTGAAAAAAGATTTTGAATTGTAAGATCCACAGTTGAAATGATTCAAGAGATGGAAAATAGGCTATCTGTAGTTTTTAAGAACTGAGGGATGGGTTTTTTCTCAATTTTTCTATTTGAAACAGTATTTCTAGACTCTAGAGGTAGCACTGGCGACTCGTGCCCACGAAACAGGTAAAGTGCCGTGCAGTAAAAGATAAGGGCACTTATCTTGAGAGCACTGATGTTACTTGAATACATAGAAGATTCCTGAGGTTGAAGCTACAGTGAGCTCCAGACTTGTGCGTTGGTACAGGGGTGATAATATATTACTATTTATAAGTCAGTCGGAACCCTGAATCTTTTTCTCCCGAAAGACACATTTTTCTTCATAACATTCTTTCAAACCATTATCAGGCTATGATATGTTCCGATTCAAATTCAGCTTATATTCATAATTTTATAAAATAATATCTCGAATTCTTATCATTCTTTCTCTTCCAGCTAGAGATCTGACCGAGATCTGTCCTGTTTACGAGTTCGATCCCAGAAACTTTCGATTATCAATCGTACTTTTGATGGACATGATATGAGGCGGCTCATGCCCACGAAACAGGTGAAGTGCTGTACAGTAAAAGATAAGAGCACTTCACCTGTTTCATGGGCACGAGCCGTCAGAGATGTATGAAGGTTTCATAGAATCTAATTGATTCCAAATCAGAACCAATATTCTGATAATGAACTTTTTCCAAAATTCGTTTGACGAATTTCAAGAAATGACTTATTTCTTATCTCGAACCAATTCAATCTACTGTATTTCAACTTGACTATAAGAATAACAGAAATAGAAAACCTCTAAATAGAGAAATATTGATTGAATAAATTTAAAAACCTTTTCTTGATGCGAAAATCGAGAACCGCCTTGTAAATTTCTAAGAAGTGTTGAGGTATGGTATGTGAAACAAAAAACGGTACGTGAATGGTGTTATTCGATATTTTCAGCTTCAAAATGACGAAACAAGCAGAAAAGCACTCCATGTGAGAGAGAGCAAGGAGAGATGAACAAGAACCGATAGATGCAGACATCAAACGGTAAGTGTTAATCCGATTTTTTTTAGATGAATTTTGCTCTTGATAACTCACCAGTCTTAAGATTTCCGTACAATGATTGTCAATAATTCTTATATTGATACTATTGAACTATCATTCATTAGTACTTACTGCATGGGTCAGAGCCATTCATTCACTGGCAGCTCGTGCCCACGAAACAGGAGAAGTGCTGTACAGTAAAAGATACGGGCACTTCACCTGTTTCGTGAGTACTAGCCACCAGTGAAGCAATTCTTTTTTTTAATGGTTAGTGAAATTTAGGAGTTACTGAGGCGCTATGAACATTAGAAACTATGTGCAGAGGCGGTTTCGTCTGCTGCTTGTGCGCTCCAACAGCTGATTATGGCAAATGAATTTGTCATTAAAATGTGGCTAGATGATGTTTTCCCAATCAGATGAGATGATAGATGCTTTTACATTAGTTGTTGGGAGGTTACATAACGTACAAGCCGGACGAGAACTCTTAACTTTTTGCCGACTGATGGTTCAAAGTATTCATCAAAATAATAATGTGACGATCAATGGATTTTTAATTTTACAATACGGTATGAGTAAACTGAACATGCAACTAATATTCATTGAAATTCATAATAATACCTATTGTGCTGAGAAAGAAATGGAGCCAGTTTACCAGAGATTGATAATGGTGTAACAACCGAAACCGGTATCTCGATTTTCTAATAATTAAGTGGTTCGACAACATCTTGTCTTTTCATTTATTAAAGAAATGGAAGCTCTGGCTGATAACATGTAATCATGTTATCAATGTGAAAATAGGTGCTTAATTTTTCAAGTCTTCACATCACTATAGCTTACGTCTAAAAGTTAGTCGGTTTCGTCTGTCTCTTGTACGTGATGTAACCTACTAACAGCTGATGTTAAGCATCTATTGTCTCTCTCGATTTGAAAAACATCATCCAAGAATTGCTAAAGACTGACAACATCAGCTGTTGGAGGAGCGCACAAGCTGCAGACGAAACCGCCGAACTTTTTGGCGTCAGCTATAATCAAAGTTATGACCGCCACTACTCTTACCGATGTTGACAAAATTAATAGGCATAGTCTGTCCAAGCAAAGAAGATACTCTGGCAAGATGGAGAAATGTCTCCAGCTCGGTCCAATACTAGTACAAAAATTATCAATTTGACCTCAAATTGTAGATCAGCATATGTTTCCTACAATTTGAATCACAATTTCACATTTTTAACCAGTATTGACCGAGCAGGAGTCATTTTCTCGTTTTGCCAGAATGTCTTCTTTGCTTCGACAGACTTTACCATACTTATCTATTTATTCATTCATTTGATTACACTTATACGATAAGGAGTGGAAAACAGGCTCTCGCCAAAAACTTATCCTTCCAAATTTAGACTGAAATGTTCCTAATGTCCCTTAACAATATTGATAACAAATTCAGTAAGTTATGTCACTTCACAATATGAAAATATTTGAGACTGAACTAATTTGAGGGTGGCTCGTTGGAGTAAGTGATAACTCGCCGGTCTGATAACCAAGATAGATAGATGGATTTTCCACTATACCCTATTCACGATCACTTAAGACGAAATAGAAAAACTTTTTGCATGTACAGGTAGCTATTTTTGTTTGAGCTTGAGGAAAAGCCAAGAACTGTGATTGACTACAGCTGTTTGACTGCGGCCGACCGTCGTATGAAGTAATACCTCCCTTTACCCGCACACACGCTCAAAAAGTTTGTTCATTTCGTCTCAAGTGATCGTGAATAGGGTGTAGTATTTTCACTTAATACACAAGTGATGTGGTCGAAGTGGATGCACAAGAGCCCTTCTCCCATTCAACCAAGAGGACCCGAGTTCGAATCCAGGCCGGGGAACAATTCATTGACTACAGCGCGATCAAATAGATACGGCCACCTAGAGACGATAAGCCGTCCGTCCCGATTACCTGAAAGTAGACGCCATCTCTCATCATCAACCCTCTCATTACCACGAAAACCTAAGAAAATCCTAAAGGATTAAGAGCTCATGTTGGCATCAACCTTAGAAACAAAACAAGAACTAGATAGATTCCTCTATTTTTCCAAAGATTCGATTAGATTCTAGTGCCCAAAAACTTCGAATTAATTTTTTTCATTTTTCGATTTTAATAAGTCTTCCTTGGAAATTCAACCGTTAATGGCTTCATGGTTATAATTCTCATTAGATGTTATCACTTATCAATATAAGCACGAATTATGATGGAATATAATAGAATTATATTGTATCATAATATTATGATAGAATTATAATAGAATATGAATTATATGCGAGTAATCTGTCATCACTTCAACCTGGTTTCCATCACTTTGAAAGTCGCAAGACCACAAATGCTATAGTATGTCCAAGCAAAGAAGACATTTTGGCAAGATGAGGATATGACTCCAACTCGATCAATATTGGTTCAACTATTATGAGATTGACCCCAAATTGTAGAGCGAAATATTTTCCACTATTAGAGACCAAATTTATAATTTTTGAATCAATATTGATCGAGCTGGAGTAATTTTCCTCTCTTGCCAGAGTGTCTTCTTTGCTTAGACAGACTAACGATTAGGTGCAATAGAAACGCGGAGTTGTTAGAACAAGATGTAATAAAGCTTTGCAAACTGGTCAGCTTTTTTTTATTTTCGATGCTCTCTAAAACTTCGTGTCTATATTGCATCTTGTTTCCGACATGTGCCCACGACTTGTAGCAATAAGAATCTAGCTTTATGTAATAATAGTATTTTTCATTATCTTTTTCATCAAATTAACTTTTTTTCAAATATTGACTAAATGACTCTTGATTCATTATTCGGTAATTTCAATCAATCAATCATCATTTATTCAAACTACATTTTGGTGAGTGCAACAGGCTCATGCCCTCAACCGCTCCTCTGCCAATTTATACTACACAGTCAAAAACTCATTCAAATTTAACTGAGTTGTGGTTGATATTGGTCTGTTCAAGCAGAGAAGTGCCTCTGGTAAGATGAGAAAATGACTCCAGCTTGGTCAATGTTGGTTCAAAAATTATAAATGTGGTCTTAATAGTAGATCGAATTGTTCCTCACAATTTGAGACCAAATTGATAATTTTTGAACCAATATTGACTGAGCTTGAGTCATTCTCCCACCTTGCCAGAAGGTCTTCTTTGCTTGGACAGACATTGGAAACGTTCCATGATGAAATAAAAACACATCGAAAACTGTCAAGTTTTCTACACTGTTCATCATAAAACAGTGTTAGTATAATCTGTTCATTATAAACAATTTGTTCATTCTTTCCAGGAATTTGTTCAATAGTAACTTAATAGTATTTTGCATTGACTGTATTGATTTATTTATTTGTTGACTCATTTCTTTTAAAATGTAATTTTATAAATATCATGACAAAATGTAAAGTGACAATATTCAAAATGTGCTTGTACACTTGATGAATAAAGATTGATTGATTGATTGACAGTGTAGAAATTGACAAAATCTATGTGTTCCTATTTCACTAATTCAAATTTCAACCTCCACTGGAGAACTATACCAAACATCTATCGCGTCGCTTAACAAATCAGTACTTTATCACTCTTATCTTCGACCTCTTGTACACCTACCGAAAAAGTTATAAGATGTTATGAGCTATCAATACTCGAATTGAAGTACAACTTTTCAAAATTAAGTTGAAATTAGCCAACTTGTGTTCACGACGATCTCAGCCTGCCACGTATTCCAGAATAGTGATAACAGATCAGTACGTTATCAGTTATCAATACTCGAATCAAGTTCAACTATTAAAATAAAATTTGAAATTAGTCACTTTTCATCCCCAATGATCGATTGTATATCACGTCTACCAAAAGTCCTTTCGACTTTTTGACAGCAGTCATCTAATGATAAGATGTGAGATTAGATATTATCAACACTGATAAGGTATTATAATCGGATTCGTTTTTCAAATTGGTTCAGTTAACATCATGATGCGTATACTTTTCAGAACCCCAACCAAGTCACTTGGACCATTCATGACAGTTTTTTGGAATAATGATGAAAATATGTCCTATCACAACATACCAACATTACTGTCAAATTGACAAAATCTGTTGAGTTTTTTTAAAATCCGTATACTTTTCAGTACAGTAACCAAATCACTTGGACCTTTTATGACACTTATCAAGATAATGATGGAAAAAATTCTTAGACCATTCATGACAGGTATCGTAATATCATGAAATGTCTGTCTGTTATCACAACATACCAACATTACTGTCAACAAAATCTGTTGGGTTTTCAAAATCTTTTCACGAAAGGATATCATGTACATTACACTCAATGTATATTATGTAATTGTTACTGAGCATGTACTTGTAACTGTACATGAACAGTGCATGTTCAATGTACAATACATGTTCAATGCACATGTACATGGCCGATCATGTATGTAATATTCATTTTCCAAAACTGCTGAGATATTTTTTCTCATAAAACTCAACTATGTTGTGTTGGACAAAAGTACGTTATTGATATAAACTCAATTCCAATAAAAGATTATTTTCCTTGTTGGGAGTTCGTTTTATGATGAATGTTATTTTCATTCCAGATATTCAGCCAGCCTAGGTGGCTTTCTTCTAAACAATTCTACCTCGCTCAAAGTAAATTATAAAGTTTTTATCGCATTTTTTCCAAGAATTGTACCGATTCAGCGTCTGAGCGTTGGTACGAGACCACTTTGCTCTCCTTTGAGTTTTACTTTGAATCACAACACAGAGCTACTTCAAACGATGATTTTCTTTGTAATCTGACTGTTAGCATTTCAATTCTCGATTCGCGCTCGTCAACTTGACAGCTTGCTGCCCTCAACAAAGTCAGTTTGCTTGCCTCCACTCCTCTCTCACTCCATCTCTTGTACGTGATCGACGCTCTCTCTCACTCACAGGTGGCCTCAACAGATTCGTAGAGAAATGCGAATATTGCAAATGCAGTGCCACACAACAAAATCGTGGAATTGGAATTATTGAACCAGGCAGTAATGTAGGCTGGAAGAAAATATTATTTCGAACAAAATTGAAAAATATCTCTCTTAGTAGGTCCTATCTGTGTTGGAATTGAGATTGGTTGAGATTGAGATTGACTGTGGTTATTGATATGATCGTTGATTCAATCAGCTATCACATCACTGATAGTGTTATCAGTTATCAATGATCGAGTTCAATGTCTTATCAGAGCCAGAGTCCAACATTTTGAATTCAGAAGCTGGATATTTATTTATTTATTAGAAACAATGATAACATGATATCACTTATCATTCACAATGCTTTTATCATGGAAGTAGTCAAGATTTCAAATCTATTATCATCTCTTCCAATAGGTTTCATCTGTGTTAGCATACGACGGTTTGAGTGTAGAGTTATCATCATAATTGATCATGTTATCACTAATCAAGTTGATTGTCTCATCTGTGACAGTTTCGAATTCACTTTTAATCAAGTTAAAAATGATGTTTCCGAATAAAAATACAAAAAAATGATTTTGTCAAACCACAAGTTTATTAAAAATCGAGACAACGGTTTCGCTTGCTAAACTGTAACTGTTATCAATATCTGGTAAAAATCAAACTGTTTCGATTATTGAAATATATGCTTGAAATACGATTGATAATAGTGGTGCAACAACCGAACCAGGTTTCTCGATTATAAATCTGGTTTGAATACATTTTGTAATTTAATCCAATAAGGATAACTGCTACAATCACCTTCATACCTACTCAACAAATTGAAGACTGATTTCTGTTTACTTCTTATTTTTATTTATTTTTTTTTTTTTGCTGCCGATGATGCCGACATAAGTATTTCAATTTACTTGTGCGTGAGTGATGGAATGTGTGTGGATGATTTATGAGGTGCATAAACGACCATGCCTGTGGTGGGATTCGAACCCACGACCGGGTAGCGCTAGCGGACTGAAGGTTGTAACGCCCCAGACCACTCGGCCAACCCGGCCGGCAATTTAACTATTCATTTATCACCTTACTTGAACTTGAAGTGAACTCGCAATGGTATGCCGTTGGAAGTTGGACGGTTTCGTCTGAACCTTGTGCGCTCCAACAACTGATGTTGTCAATGAGAAGGGAGAGGGACAATAGATGCTTCAGTTCACATTTGTTGTTAGAAGGCTTCATCATGTACAAAAGACGGACAGAAATTTATTTATGTATTCATTTCATTGAAAAAATATAACCATATGTAGCCATACTACTTGTTCGCGTTCATTCTTCTCATCAGGTAGAATTATTCACCTTTGACAGTACTGTATTCAACATTACATATTGAACATTGTCAACGCATCAGATCTCCTGTCGTTGAAATATTAATTATCAGAAAATCATCATGTATAATATACTGTTATCACTATTATGTCTAGAGTTTGAGAATAGAGAGAGAGGACTTCATTCACTTCTTCATCTTGAGCCCATAAATTTTGTACAAAATGAAAAAAATGACACCTACTTAAAGCTGATTCCGAATAGCTCATAACGCTCATTCCTTATCTATCCTCCACCTACTCCTCCTCCTCCTTCTCCTCCACCTCTTTCATCTCCACCTTCTCCTCCTCCTCCTCCTCCACCTCCTTCTCCTACTCCTCCACCTCTCCCTTCTCCTCCACCTCTTTCTTCTCCTCCTCCTTCCCCACCAACTCTTCACGCTCTTCCTCCTCTCCTCTCATCGAATTCTTTCTTTCTTCACATTCCTCTACTATCTACTTCATTCGCTGTATTCTCTTATCATCTTTCTCGTCCTGTTCTTTTCACTCGTCTTACAATTTATTCTCTCTCTTCCACCTCCTCACCTCATTCGCTCCTCTCCTTTTGTCCTCTTTCTTCTCCTCTTCCCTCCTTTTTATCGTTTTCATTCCTCTATTCTCCTCTTTATACTTTTCACTCATCATTCCTTTTCTCCTAAACCTATGTCTCACTTCCTTTTACATCATCTCTCTCTCTCTCTCTCTCCGTCTCTTCCTACCATCTTCTACCTCTCTCTTCCATGTTCTTCTCTCCTAGATCAGAAGTTTCTACAGCCGTCGTCATTTCTGCCCTGCAAATTTTTTATAACTAGTTTTTTATAACTATAACTACTTGTTATAACTAATTTTTAATAATGTCAAACAGTAAGCTGGTTCCGTCTGCTCCTTTTGCGCTCCAACAGCTGATGTTGTCAATTTGGATGGTAATAATAATTAATTAGAATCTCTATCTCTATTTTCTGCAACTGCAAAAAATATTTACCAATATCCTAAATAGCAAGCAAGATCCATTGAATATTCATTTTAGTACATTGGTCAATATTTGCAGTTGCAGAAGTCATTTGTCCATTTATAGAGCAATGTATGGAGATTCTAATTGATTAGCAGTATAATTATCCATCAGTAGGTGTACTGCAATACCTAGTAATTCTTTTAATTAGAGTTGTTATTTAGCTATCGAAAATGGTTTGAAATAGGCATAATGCGCCTGGATTATGTTTCTGAAATAGAGAATGAGACATGTATGCTTTTTATCAACCCTGTATCAGTAGGTTACATCACTTACAAGAATCCGCCTTATTGTTGCTATAAGTGCAACCACAACCATGAATTATCCACCTCAAATTGCGGATCCAAGATCTCGACCTGCGAAATAACTTGTAATGAATAATGTTGA
>JADWYZ010000113.1:0-10211 GCA_017141385.1 Sogatella furcifera
GAAATTTATTTCAAAGGGTCAATAAAACATATTCGTTTTTATAGGATTGACAAGTTACTTTTATTAATTTTTTTTTTAAATTGAATGTTTTTTAAATCATCTATTCTTTATATTTTATATTTTCTAACATACTTGAAATTTTTAATAATCCCAATTTTCATGATTAAATTATTTTAAATTTTAGAAATTAATCAAAATAAGGAAAAATTTCTGGAAAAATAAAAGGAAAAAGTCTTTGGGAAAACCCTCTTATGACAGTTTTAAAAAAGATAAATAAATCTAATTGATATTTTAAAAATAACGTATTTCAATTTATTGTATAGATCTTGGGTACCCTCTTCCTGAAAAAATACATTTTTTGGGTTCGGTTCAATTAACCCCAAAATTATCAGTTCTTGTTTTTAAAAACAGTTTTTTAAACCCTCAATCCGAAAATTTAAGTTAAAAAGGGGTTTGCTTTGTTGGAAATCAAGATATGTTCTAATCGCGATGATGCTTATCAAATCGAGTTCAAAGCGACCGGTCCGCCATTTTGTAAGATCTCTTCCTCTGGGGGGAACGAGGGTGAAAGTGGGAAAAGGGGGCGAAAAGCATTCATTTAAACATAGACAAGCAAGGAAAAAATAAGAACTGTATGTAGTAACCCGGTTTTCCTTTATCGGGGGGGCCTTTTCTTGCCCGCTGGAAACCCCTCGATGGGTCCCCGCGCGTTTGTTTACAATCATTTTCGGTTGCTCTGCAAAAATTTCCCTTTTGTTATCTGAAAATTAAAAAAAATAACCAGAAAAAGATCTAAACCTCTGGAAAAAGGAAATTCGCTTTCCCCTCCGCATGATATGCTTTTGGGGACTATCGTGGAAAATTTATCTTTAAATTAAAAATTTTAAAAAAAAAATTTTAGTAACATTAAAATTTCATGCTTTTTTTTCAAAGTCAACAATAAAAAGGCAAATTTTAAATGGGGGTAAATTTTTACTCTTGGGGTTTGAAAACTTTAAATTTTTGGGACCCAAAAAATGGCAAATTTTTTTCGTTACATCCTCAATATAAAAAAAAAATTTTTTTGGTTTACAAATAAAACAATTTTTCCCCATAACCAACCCAAAAAAATTTCCCGAATACCTTTTTGATTCCCCTTACCAAAAAATTTTTATTTCATATTTATTTTGAAAAATCAAAAATTATTTCAAATTTTATTTTTAAGGGATCTTGCATACCGTAATCTTTTAAAATTTCTTCTCCTCAAATCTACCCCATCTTATATTTTATAATCATTTTTTAAGGGAAAAAACGAAAAAAATTTGAAAAAAATCCCCAACAACAAGTATAACTCAAGTTAGTATAATTTGTTTATTTTTATACCAAACTTTTTTTTGTGCCCCTTGAATTTTTTTTTAAACTTTATTTGCCCTTTAACATTAAAATTTTCTTTTATCCTGAATGGAATTTGGATATCTCATATCCTGCAAAAAATTTACGGAAAACGGGATAAAACAATTTGAAAAACCTCTTCTCGGTTTCATTTTTTTTTGGTATAACTTTCATCCTTTTAAATTTTAAGCATTAATAAAATTTATTACCTATTTTGTTTCTTCCTTAAGGGTTTTCCGACAAAGAAGAAACGTGAGTGGGAAAAGGGGAATTTTTGTGGTGAAATGAGAGAAAACATGGAATGGGAGGGGAAAAAATGGAAGGGGAAAAGTTCGAAATTTTTTGAATATGTTGTAAAACTCTTTAAACCGGGGAAAATACTCTTTTCTCCCAAGATTTTCATTTTTTTTTCCCCTTGGGGCATTTTTCTTCTTCTTTAAAAAACTCAATTCCAAAAATTGACAAAATTTGGTCAAAAAATTTTTGGGAAGTAAAATAAATTTTTGGGTTTTTAAAAAATTTGGTGAAATTTTCAAAATTTATTGTGAAAACTTAAACCACATGTCAAGTTTGGGGGTTTCCTAAATTTTCCCAAATTTCTCTATTTCCCCTTCAAATTTCTAATAGGGAATTTTGGTAAATCAACTTTTCTGTCTTTTCAAAAAAGTTTTATAACAATTCCTTTTTTATACTACAACTTTTAATAAACGGGTAATTTAACACCCTCTTAAATCAACTGTCCTTTCCCGAATTTTCTCCCCAACTTTCTCCCTCTGTTTCAAACAAACATTTACTCAGCTCAGCAAATTTATGAATTCCCTTTTCCAAAAAAAAATTTCAATTCTATTATCTCTACCAAATAAAAATTCATTTCTCAAATCTTTTTAACAAAAAAGCATTTGAAGGATGAAAATGCTTCGCTCAAAAAAATGAGTTGAAAAATTATACATTTGGGCTCAAAATGTGAAAAAAATTGATCTCTTTGAATTTGAACTAAATTTATAATTTTTAAACAAAAAAATTTATTTTTACAATTTTTTTTTCAAAATTTTTTCCCCCACTTCTTTGTACTTCTTTCTTTTACTTGGGAAAATTAAAGGGCTTTGGGGATTTTTTTTTTTTAAAAGGGGTTTTTTCCCCTTTTTACTTTTATTTTGCTTTCAAATAATTGAAAATTCTTCAATAGGCCTTATCTTTTTCTGATGCTCGTAATATTGAATAAAAAATTCTACCTTTTTTTAATTAATTTTTTATTTTTTTTTTATGAAAGATGAAAACTTTTAAGGATTACGTTGTTTCCCGGAATCAAATTTAAAAAGGTTCTTTTTTAAATTAAAAAATTTCTCTATTTAAAATTTTTAAAAAAATTTTTATTTATTCATTCTTCAATTAAAATTTGACGTATCTTTTTGATCTCGTTTATTTTTTATTCATCAAGTATTGGGGAAAAATCAGGCTATATTTTTTTTGACGATAAAATTGGTTTATAAAAGGAAAACCAAAATCCCCAAAAAGAGAAAAATTTGAATTATTTCATTTTATTAAAATTTAAAAAAAATATTTTCGACCATTGGATTTTTTAATTTTTGCATTAGTTGATGATTTTTTGAAATGAAAAAAAATTTAAAAAAATATTTCATTTTAAAAAAAAAAATTTAATTTCCCCTCTAAAAAAATTTGGTTTTTTGGAAAAAAAGGGGCTCCCCCCTTTAAAAGTCTAAAGAATAATGTTTTTTAAAGTTTTTGATGGATTTTAATTTTTTTTGGGGATGGAACGTGGGGTTTCGCACTTTTTTCCATTTTCCCAATTTCTAATAATTTCCCTTTTCTTTAACCCTTTTCCCAAATGGTTCTATATTACATCTGACCAATCTTTTGGCTGCAATCAACCCCGGCGTCATTTTCCTCGAAAAATTGGGAAAATTTAAAAAATCGATGAAACGAAAAAATCGGGCGGGGAAGAACAAACCCATAAATCCTTCTTTCCGTCCAATGCATTTTCTTCGTTTCTTTTCTCTGTATTAATGGGTCTCCCGGGCCCTCTTTTTTTTCGTGACAAACCTCGTCTCAACCAACCGAAACTTCCTCTCGAGCCTTTCTTTTCTCCCAAGTCTCGACAAGGCAAGTGCCGGGGTGGGCCGCCACCCTAAGTCTTTATTGCCCAAGCGGGTTTTCCCTTTTCCCCATTCATTTTTTTGTAACATAAACTTCTTTTTTCCCCAACCAAACCGGTAAAATCTTTTTAAAGTGAAAAGCGTTTTAATTTAAACCAAAACCCAAAAATATTTCAATAAAAACAATAACATATAGGGATTTAAGATCCGGGGAGTCTTCAATATCATAATTTCGAAATTTCTGAATTTATGGGGGCCTCTTCATTTTTTTCTTTAACATTCAGCAAAATTTTTTTTTTCTGTCCGGACGTTACTCATTCCCCTTTAGAAAACAGGGAAAGGCTAGAAGTTGAACATTCGTGTCTCTTCCCCCGCGGGACCTCTAGGCCTTTGTTTTCCGGTCGTAAAGGAGAGGGAAAGGACCTTCGCCCCGTTTTCCCCCTCCTGGGTCGACCATATTCCCGGCGAGGGGGCTGCTCCCTTTTTTTCTGCGTAGGCGGGCGGGGAGGGTTAAACTACGTTTTTTTTCAAATCCCTTTAAATTTCATCTTTCAAATCTTTTCTTCATTCATTCTATTAATCTTCATACTTAAATTCCACCCTTAATTTAATCCGGGAGACGCGAAAAAAGGGAAAGGAAGCATTCAAAAATCAACATCTTGAAATTCGAATTTTTTTTTTGTTGTGGGTGGACCAATCAAATGCCTTTAAAAAATTTTCTATAAAGGTCAAACACAAATGGTTTAAATATTTCCCACGTTTCAATTCAATCCTGCAAAAACGGTTATTGAGTTATTTTCTCAATTTTTAATTTCTATAAATTTTGTTTTTCCCTGGAAAATTTTTAAAAAAAAAGAATCCTTTGTCATTAAATTCATTACCCCATCTGTGAAAAATATTCTAATTGGGTTTGGTTAATGGGTTTAAAATTTTTTTGGAATTGATTTTATAATTTTTTATTTCATTTGCACTTTAATGATTCTGCCCCAAAATTTAAACCTTTCTTTAAATGATTTAAATTATTTTTTTGCAAAAATAATTTCCGTAAAAGAAATTTTGATAAACTACTCTTTTCCCGTTCGGTTTTTAAAAAGAAATTAATCACTTAAGTTGTGGAAAAAAAAAACTTTTTTAAACGGACAATAACGGTTTGGTATTGAACCACTCTAAAAAAAAAGACAGCGAAAAAATGGCGTGGCAAGAACAAAACTTGCTGAATAAAAAGAAAGAGAAAAAACGTAAAAATTCCCTGCTGATTTCCCTTTATTTCCCCAATTTAAAAAAACTGTGTTTTTGGCCTTCAACAACCCATCTCCGAGATCATTCCTGTCAAATGACTGTTTGAATTTTTCAAAGAAAAAACCCCGGTTTTTTTTATTTTTTCCCTTCATTCCACTTAGAATTTGTCTGCAAATTTTGGACGTGGAAAAAAACATTAACTCACTCTCACTATACTATGAATTAGGGCTCCATAAAAAGGGGTAGACGCAAGATCCGCCATTCTGTGGTCAACTTTTTAGCGCCTGGTTTGAATTCATAATATGAATATTTTTGATGATAGAGACGATCAACAGCTGTTTATCAAGTTGAGCAAATGAATTAAGTTATTGTTTTGAATTCTGGAGTGTTAATTTGTCATATAAAATGGTTTATATTGCTTAGCATCAAATTGGTAAAAATTAAACCATTTTTATTATCATAAATGAAATTAAAAAATACAAATTTTACCAGATTCAGGAAGATGAATCAAGGTTAGAATTTTTGGACTTTAAAAATTGCCAGACTGGTGGTGCAATTCAATGCTCTGTGAAGAAGTATTATTTTTTCTCTACCATGATTTTTCATCATTAATCATATGTTTGATCTGTCGAATTGAATGGATTCAAAACCTACGCTAAAAGTTGACCACAGAATGGCGGACTGTGCGTCTACTCCCCTTTTTTTTTATAGAGCCTTACTATGAAGTACTCGTACTATCGAGAGTTGTTCAACAATCAAAATGAGACGAGAATCGATGTTGGTCCTGTTTTAGGAAGATTTTAAGATTTTAAGAGGGCTTTTTGTAGGAATGTGAATAGTTTTTTATGATTTCTTGAGAAAGTTTAATACAATCAAATTTCAATCCCCTTAAACAACTTTTTATTCTATTTCATCCATACCCATTACTCAGTACTATATACTATGTATTAGGTATTCGATTTTACATAATATCTGTTGTATACTGGTATGCGAATGAATATTTTTCAATATCAGACTCTTATTCATGCAACTTAAATTACTATTGAAGCTCTTGATTCTTGAATACAGACTATTTACAAAAAATATTTCATAAGTAGGGAATGAGAAATGGAGATCTAAGACAGAACTAGAGAAATAAATAGTTATACAGTGTAGCCTTAGTAATACAAACTCATATTATTTTATGTTAATATGAAATAATATCCAGAGATGGTCCTTATGCGATTTGCCAAATTATTTCCAAGGGCCTAAGGATTGTGAGAAATGAATGGTTCGAGGCTGTATCTTCGCGGCTTCATAATATTTTCATCCTTGATCTAGCTCATAATAAAATTCACTGTTGAATATTGCGTCTAATAATGGATTCGTCGGGTAGACATTGTTGTGGTTGATGTATTGTTTTTATTATCTCTAGAGCTCCCATTGAAACACTTTCTTTCATACTTATTGTTACTCTCCTACCTGAACAGATTCAGCTGACAAGTTCGTTGCTCCTTCCAACCAGGAAGAAATTGCAATCAATGTACAAAGGCGGTTCTCTCCATCACTGTAGCATGATTTTAATTTTGGCAATGACGTTGCAATTGTTCATTTTTCTCACCTCTTTCAGCTGTGTAACGCAGTACTTGATGTATTTGATGTTACCTTATTTTTATAAATACCATAGCATAGAATAATCGGCTGATGCGAAGAGTCAATATGGAAGAGAAATACTCCATAAATATATTATACTCTAACCCTTCTTTTGAAATCACAAGATGATGATGTAAATGGCTTTGATCTTGGCTGATCTTGAAAAACTATGTACGGAGAGAAAAAAGCATGTGATTAGGGCAAAATGAGCAATGATGTTTGATGCTGTAAAATATGTTGAAGATGAAAGCAATTGTTCATTTACTAATTGAAAAATTGACTAAAGTATTTGAGTTTCTTGTTTCTTGTTAAATAAATTATTCTATTTATAGTGGCAAGCATTTTCTCATCTATTGGGATATAATCTCTTAAAGACAAAATTGCTTGATGATAATAATAAAATATTAATGGGAAAATAATACCTAGTTGTTGTTGTTAATAGGAGCCTAGTAATAAATGTATAATGCAATAAGTAGCCTGAATAAGATGAATGATGTAAAGAAAATAATACATTAGAGTATTGTTTGTTATTGGAGGGGACTGAGAGTGTTACAGACCTACAGAGCTAGACTGAGACTTTCGCCCACGATGGCTTAGCCGTTATTTTATTCAATCTAACGAACAAGAACATGGCAGCCAGGATAGAAGCGATAATTGAGGAGCAGGCAAGGAGTCTGCGAGGGACGAGTTATCATTGACATCTCGTCTCTAGAGAGAATTATATCTCAGCTCATGTGGAAGGCAGTTGAGAAGAAGTAGGAGAAGTTGAAAAGACTTGAATAGCTAGTATCCCGTTGAACACGGGGACACCTGACAAGAGGCCCCCCGTAGTGCTCGATCTGTAGCCAGATTAGCATACTAGTCTTCCTTCTTCTACTCCTCACCCAACTCCATTTGTGAATCCTCACAATTAATGTGATTGTTTGTCATAGCTCAGCTACCATCAGCCAGTTCAGTTCGACAGTTATACACATTTAAACATGAATTCGGATTCCAAAATGAAGGAGTCCGCTTGTTACTGGGCGAACAAACAAGCAATAAGCTCAATAACGTAAATTAGGAGTGGTCCAAGGTGAGGGAACACATTCATATGGTAAATATTTAAACGAAGTATTGTTTTAAACGTCCAACTTCATGACAAAAGTTACAGTTGATGTTTTGTTCAGCAGAAGTATAGATTGACAATGTGCTTACACCGTGAAGAAATCGTGAATGCTTGAAGCAAGCAAACGAGACATTCATTGTCTGCTTAAGCTGACTAACATTCAGAATGATTAACATTCAAGAATTTTCTCAAACTTTTCTTCATCAAATGATTTCTCAAATATTATCTTCTCAATATAAATTGTTTATCACAATATATATCATCTTCTCAGAATAATTTTCAATATCATCTCCTGATACTAATATACAGGGTGTTTCAAGAGGAATGGGCAATACTTCTTAGGCTGATTCCTCACACCAAGTAGACAAAAAAGTTCCATGGGACCAACCCCCAAAAACGCTTTGTTACCGAGATAACAATGGCGGAAAATAGAGAGTTTTCAAAAAAGATTAATTTTTCTCATTTTTTAGAGGCTCAACTCAGGTTCTAAAATGATTAATTCCTATGTAGAATTAGCTGAAGAATTCAATGAAACCAGTCTGAAGATTGTAACTTCAACGGTTATTGAGATGGTTGGAAAAATATGCTAAAAAACACCATTTTTCAACAATAAGGGTTATAACTGGATAAGGAATCATAAATTCGCATTTTTTATTAATGGAAGTTGAAGAGAGTCGGATCCTAAAGAAAAAGTTAAATGGCAGCGATTGTGTAAATCTTACCCAAATCTCAGAAATAGCGATCAAAAATCGCTACTAAACACTAATTTATCACTTGTGTTATGTTTTGTCAATTTTGCGATTTTTGATCGCTATTTCTGAGATTTGGGTAAGATTCACACAATCGCTGCCATTCAACTTTTTCTTTAGGATCCGACTCTCTTCAACTTCCATTAATAAAAAATGCGAATTTATGATTCCTTATCCAGTCTGTATTAGGGTAAATAGTATTACCCTAATAGCCCTTATTGTTAAAAAATGGCTGTTTTAAGCATATTTTTCCAATTATCTCAATAACCGTTGAAGTTACAATCTTCAGACTGGTTTTATTGAGTTCTTCAGCTAATTTTACAAAGGAATTTTCATTCTAAGAAATGTGAAAAATTAATATTTTTTGAAGAATCTCAATTTTCCGCCATTGTTATCTCGTTAACAAAGCGTTTTTGGGGCTTGGTCCCATGGAACGTTTTTGTCTACTTGGTGTGAGGAATCAGCCTAAGAAGTATTGCCCATTCCTCCTGAAACACCCTGTATATTGATTTGAATAATATTTTAATGGATTTCAGTTTTGTTTTGCGGCTCTAAAGCTACGGCCGGACTGCCGTCTGGTCACGTGGCGTGTAAATGGTAGATAGCTCTAAAAAGCTATTCAAAGTTTATCTTCTATTAGTATGACTTTGTAGCACTATGGAAAACCATCTATCATCCGGCAGTATAGCCGCAGCTTGAGAAAGTAATATTTCTGCATACGAGTAGTTTCGTTAAGAATTTATTTCAAAGTTACAAATAACTACGATGACTGCATAGTAGAATTTGTGTATTGGGAAAATATGTATATGTAAGAAGTAGTCTTGGGTCTATAAAAAAGAAACAAAATACCCTAAATAGTTCCATTCTCATAATATGAACTACACAGTTGGGAAACCTCACTGAGATTATTTTACAAGATCTTACATTCGAGTTTAGTTCGTGGAGTCTCTTTAAAGTTCCAATAATAAGCTTCGAATAATAAGCTCCCTTCGCCCTACTATCTGAATTAAAAGAGTGAGTTTGCATTGGTAAGCCGTCTGAAATATATTCATGGATCAAAATGTTAGAAGAGAGATTAGAGTGTTATAATTCCATCTTTACATATGCAGCTAATATCCTGTGATAATATTCTGATATAGTGTATTCAAGTATTACTTATACGGCTCTCTCATATATTTTCGAGTGTAATTCTAATATATGTTCCGTTCCTTGACATTCTCTGCTTTTCAGAGCCAGCATTGAATACTCGGATTATCACTCCTCAGTCTTGAAAGTATATTGTGAAATAAGAAAAACTCTCTCTGTGAAATGGTAATCTCGTTTTCAAGTTTTCTAGACTCAACTTCTTCTTTTGGCAAATTCTTGACTGGTTAAAAATACTCACGCACAAGTATGCAAGGATTAGAAAAGGAAGATTGTAGACTAGGAAGATTTGAAAATGAGGATGATTGATAAATGTATAATTCAAAAGTTTCAAATTTATTTAATTTCATAGTCTGAAGTCAATGTACTGTATTTAATCAATCACCAGTATCATAAAAATAGTAATAATAGGAGTAAATTGATCAGAAACTTATTCTGCCTGTTCTCAATTCATTTTTTTTTTTTAATAATTCATGATTAGAAAAACATAATCGATACCTAGAGTTTCAAATTATTGATCAATAGTAATTTTCAAGTCCATTTATGGGTCAGATAAAACTTATTTGGTTTGGCCATGATTTAAAAAAACTCATATACAATTTTTATATTTACATTTGAATAACCTTTTATTTTCCTTTAAAAAGTTGCCCAAAACATACTTTTATCATAATGTCGTCATTTGGGCAACTTTTTCGACTTTTAAAGTCAAAACGAATCATTGAAATTTTTTTTTTGGGCGGCGTGGGCGGCCCCCTTTTTCACCTTCCCCTTAGAAAGTCATTTCACCCACTTATGGGATGGCTTCATTTACATTGAATCCCAAATTTTTTCTGGCCTCTCTTCTCCTATATTTGTCTC
>JADWYZ010000114.1:0-10189 GCA_017141385.1 Sogatella furcifera
CTTTTAAAAGGGGCAAATTTTGGGAAAAAAGTTTGTTTTAAAAAAAAAAAAAGAAAATTTTGGGGGAAAAATTTAAATATTTTTTTTTTTCCCCAGGAAATTTAAAAAAGTTAAATTTTAAAAAAAATTTTTAATTAAATAATTAAAAAAATAAATTTAACAATTTAAAAATTTTTTTGTTTTTTTAAATTTCCTTACCTTCAAAATTTAATTCTTTTTTTTTACCGGAGGGTTTTTTTTTTAAAAAAAAATTTTCCCCTTTAACCCCCAAAAAAGGGAATAAAAGAAAATTGGGCCCAAAAAAAAATTTAAAATTTTTAAAAAAAAGGGCCTTTTAAAAAAATAAAAAATTTTTAAAAAATTATTGTTCAAATTTACTTTTTCCATTTTTTTTTAAAAAACATAAAATTGAAAAAGAGAAAAATTTTTGGGGAAAAAAATTTTTAAAAATTTTTCCCTTCCTTAATTTTAAAGGGTTTTAAAAAAATTTGGGGGGAATTTTATTTAATTTAAAAAAATTTTGAAAAACTTTGGGTTTTTAAAAAAAAATAATTTTAAAAATTTGGTTTTTTTTAAAAAATTTTTAAATTGATTTTTTAAAATTTTTTAAAAATAAAAATTTAAAAAAAAATTTAAAATTTTCCAAAAATCCTTTTTTTTTAAAAAGGGGGGAAAAGGGAAAAAAAAAAAAAGGGAAAAAGGGGGGTTTTTAAAAAAAAAATTTTAAAAATTAAAATTTTAAACCCCCTATCCCCCCTTTTTTTCTTTTCTTTCCGGGTAAAAAAAAGCAATTTTAAAAAAAAAGGGGCCCCCAATGAAAATTTTCAAAAAATTTTTTTTCAAACCAAAAAAAAGAAAAAAGAAAAACCCCCAAAAAAAAAGTTTTCAAATTTTTAAAAATTTTTTTCCCCCTTTTATTTTTTAAACCTGTCCAAAATTTTTCCCTTTTCCCCTTTTCCCAAAAAAAAATGAAAAAATTTTAAATTTTTAAAAAAATTTTTTAATTTTTTTAAAAATTTTTTTTAAAATAAAAAAAAATAAAATTTTAAAGGACTGGTTTTTTTTAAATTTTTGGGTTAAAAAAAAAAAAACCCTAAAAATATTAATTTTAAAAAAATTTTTTTAAATTTTAAAACCCGGGAAAAAACAAAATTTTGGAAAACAAAAAAAACTTTCCCACTTTAAACCCCTTTTTAGGGAAAAAAAGTTTCTTTAAACCCCAAAAAACTTAAATAATTTAAATTTTTAAAAATTCCCAAAAAAAAATGGGCCCCACCCCAAAAAAATTCCCTTTTTTGAAAAAACCCCTTTTTTAAAAATAAAATTTGGGAATTTAGGTAAAATTTGGTTAAATTTTAAAATTTAAAAATCTAAATAAATTGGAAAAATAAAAAATGTTTGAAATTTTAAAAAACTTTTTTTTTTAAAAATTAAACCCAAAACCCCTTAAATAATTTTTTTAAAATTTTTTAAAAATTTAAAATAAAAAAATTTTAAAAATATAAAAATTTTTAAATTTTATTTATTTTAAAGGGGTAAAATTTAAACCTGGGGAACAAAAGGGGGTTAAAATAAAAGGTTGTTTAAATGCTTATGGGTTTAATTTTAAAAGGGAAAAGGGGCCTAAGGTTGTGGGAAAGGGGGGGGGCCCCCCTAAAAATAGAAAAATTTTTCGGCCCCAAAAAATTTTTTAAAGGGGGCCGGGGAAAGAACCCCGGGCTTTGAAATAAAAGGTTTTTAAAGGGTTTCAAAAAATCTTATTCCAACATTTTTTCAAATTTTTCCCGCCTTTTTAAAGATAAAAATTTAAAATTTCGGGAAAATTTCCCCAAAATAACCAGAAGGCAGTGAAAAAGGATAGAATGGCCGTAAGTTAGCCACAGTTGTGCAGAGATTTTAAGGTTGTTTGGAGTGTGATTACAGGGACGAGCCACATGCCTATTTTAGCTGCGAAAAGAAAGGATATGGCCGTGGAGTTAGCCACATTCATAGAGGATTTAAAGGTTATTTGGATGTGAGATTGTCGTGGATGAGCCATTGAAGGCGTGAAGCATATAGAATGTGGGAAGGTTACTAGCTCAGAAGATTTTATATAGCTGTGATGAGCCATTGCCTATGAAGGTGTAGCGAGGATAGAATGGCCGTGGGTTAGCCACTACAGCAGGAGGATTTTAAGGTTAATAAGGTAGATTTCAGGATGAGCCACAGTTTATGAAGGGTGAAAAGAAAGGATAGAATGGCCGTAAATTAGCCACAGCCAAAGGTGAGGATTTTGCTAGTTAGTTGGAGGTAGACAGGATGAGCCAAAGCCTATGAAGGCGGCTAGAATGGCTGTGCTAGCCACAGCCAGCAGAAGATTCTAGAGAAGTTAGATTGCCGTGGGATGAGCCAGCCAGCCAAAGGCATAGAAAAGAAGGCAGATAGGGTAGGTTACTCACTGATCCACTGACTTGGTCTAGAGGAGACATCGATGTCAAGTCCAGCAGTACTCTCTGTGTCAGCTATCGATGATGTCACTTCCTCGGCGGCAGAAGATCGACGCATCCCACGAGTACACCCAGCAATTTGCAACTTGCCTGGCAACGACACTCTCTACAGCAGCAGCTGACTCCTCGGCTAGAGCAGACGCAGAGCGAGAGTTTCCACACGCCAGCAGGCTGCTTATGTTGAGCGTACCAGTCGAGGAGAGACTGCTGACTGACTGCTCTAGAGGGAAGCGAGGAGAGAGGTGCGCAGTGGAAGCACGTCCAGTGCTTCTCGTTTTGTGAAGGGTCAGCGGCTTGATAAGAAACTCATCACTTGCTGTCACCTGCCGGAATATGTCATGCCTCGCAACATGCTCACCTCCCTGCTAAGGGGTGAGGGGAAGATGAGGACTTTAAGGAATTGCGTGTTAAACAAACATGAGGATTGATTTTCAAAAAAAAATTCCAGTACTCGCCTTTTCACACTCCAGCATATCAGTTTTATAGAGGCGGAAACTTCTTATTGAAAAGAAAAATCATTTCCAGTACATTCTCCCGTAATTCTAGTATACAGCCCAGCCGGTTACCGTAGGAATCTCCGCGTGCATTGCTGCGCTAGCGGGTAGCCGCTCTTTCAACAGTGTTGCCACTGGGTTTCGTGAAACGGTTGATACAACGCCTCTTCATAGGGTAGGCATGACATTAGCAGATGCTGACTGCTCTTTTCTGTCCAATGTAAGGAGATCATGTCTTTAAGCTGTTCTGAATCATTATGTTTTCGGATTTTCCGTTACTGGGGCTTCACACTTTCCGTTGAGTTTTCCCCGATTTTCCAACTGACTACTCAATGAAGCGTTGCCTGACATTGATTTCAGTTGTGATTCGCTATCCAATGAAGATTGACGACGAGTTGTCTTCGTAATCATCTACAGACCTTTCAACATGCTGTTTCATGCCCTTGCATTACTGGAGTATCTACTCCCAATTGAATATTGTAATGCCTCCAATTTTCTAGAAATCAACATGCCCGACTGTTTGACGGTTCCGTTCCTCTGTCTCTGTGAGACCTTTTACTGCTGAAATAAATTTATCCTTCTCTTGATAATTTCTCTCCTAATACTTTCGCTATTTATACTTCATTACGGATGTACATTCAACACAATCAGAAATCCCGCTTTGATAACAAAAACATGCTTCTGCATGAATTTCATTCTATTACAATATCTGTGTTAGTTCTCATGATAGATACAGTTGAAACATGTCTCGGCAATTTTATATCATTTTATCGTTAGCGTCTCATCATTTATTGGGCCCAATTACAATGTTGAGAATAATTTTGCGCTCATATAATTATTCTGAGCGCCTGTGCTCCAACATCTCTTCTTCCAGCAATACATTTACTGATGAATATCTATTGTCATGACTACGTTCTCGTAGTGTTTACTACTGTAATTGCTCCTTCTATGATTTCTTATTATCACTGCTTCCACCACTTTCATCGTGAGATCTGAGTGATTCACATATCCCCATGTTTTACTAGACTCCAAGTTTCTCTATGCAGGCGAATTTTTTGTGAAATATTACACATTCTTGTCTGATATTAAGTTGTGATTACGGTGTTTTCTGACTTCTCTACTGAATTGATTTTAGATTTAATTTCTAGTTGTTTTCTTCAGATTTATCTCTTCATTATCGATGAACAGTCACCAAAATGTCACCGATGTAACGTCTGATTGATGACGAATATATAACTTGTATCTGGGTAGGGACTACCTGTGTACTTTGCATCAGTAAATCCGTTCTCTCTGCGTATGAGGGCCGCGCTTTCTGTATAGTCGTCGACAGACCTCCTTCTCCTTGCCGACTTATCTGATTCTCCGTCTTCATTGTAAGAACGGATAATAACGATTTAAAATCGTGCAGAGTTTCTCCACGTCTCACACTCACCGCTCTCGGTTTCTCATCCATAATATTGGTTTGCCAGGCACGCACGAGACAGAGAGGCCATATGCCAGTTGTACTATCTCAATTAACATATCGCTTACCGTCAAACGATTGACCTCCAGCCCACAGACGGCCTAGGTCGACATTGTTTTTGGCTGATTGATTGGGCTACTTTATGACGCGGTTCTGGTCTCGAGCTCAAGTTCGATCATCTGGGTGTTTCTTCCTTACTTTGTTTGTCTTGCTGTTGCTAGACTCATCGTAATATTCTATACTTTGTCTTTCCAGTATATTTCAAATCAGAGAGATTTCCACTATTAGTTCCCACTCAAAAATACAGAAAATTTATTGCCTCTTCTTCTGAGTTTGTAAACACTCCAAATTCCTCGTCACCCACCGTCGTGAGGTAAACTGAACCCTGTAGCCTCTTCTTCTTTCATTCACTTGTCGAATATATTGAAATCTCGTCACTGTCAGCCTCATGCATGTGTGGGCGCCACATTACGGCTCGCTGGGTGCTCCACAAACTCAGCTACAGTCGTAGGTTCGACGCAGGTCTCGCCCTGACTTTGCCTACCCAAGAAACGCGGGTTTTGCACCAGAGCCACCACCCCCTGTCATAACGTGAGCTTGCAAGGGACATGACAGAAGGTGAAGGCCGTGATTTCAATAGCCTGCAATTTTAGGTTATCGGAGAGTAAATTGGCTGTGGCTCATACCACGGCCAATTTACTCTCCAAATAACCCTAAAATCTTCCTGCTGGGCTGTGGAAATAATCACGGCCCCTTCACCTTCTATCAAATATCCTTATTAGGGGATATCTTTCACGTTATGACCAAGAAGTCGACATTCAAGACATAAACGCGTTTCTTGGATGACAAAGTCGAAAAAGAGGCGAAGACCTCAATCTGAATCGTTTTCTCCACGTCCGAACCACCCCACTTCCCGACTGTAGCTGGTTGTCCAGGAGAGACACCTGGTATCTTTACGAGGCCAAGCAGAGGAGTTGAACCCCGTAATAGATTGGCGCCCACGTATGAGGCTGACAGTGGAGACGACGAGATTTCAATATATTCGACAAACATGAATGAGAAAGAAGGAGCTGCAAGTTTCGAGCTACCTCACGACGGTGGGTACGACGAAGAACAAGAAGCAGAGATCCGAGAGTATCATGTATTTACAAACTCAAGAAGGAAGAGGCAATAAACCTCTGTAACGATTGGGGGCTACCTAATAGTGGAAATCTCTCTGATTTGAGAAATATGCTGGAAGACAAGTATAAGAATATTACGATGAGTCTAGCAACAGCAAGACAAACTGAAACAGGAAGAAACATGCAAACAGACCAGCGAATAATCGAACTTGAAGCTGGAATACCGTCGAGACCAGAACCACGCAGTCATAAAAGTAGCCCAATCAATCAACCAAAAACAAGTATCGACCCTGGAACCGTCTGTGATAAAGTTAGAAGCTGGAGGATATCGTTTGACGGTCGAAACGATGCTCCTAGTTTAATTGAGAGACTGGAGGAACTACAACTGGCATATGGCATCTCTGGCGAGCAAATACTCATTGCGTTACCCGAATTACTGGCTGGCAAACCAATATTATGGATGAGAAACCGAAGAGCCGATTGGGTGACGTGGGAAGACTTTCTACACGATTTTAAAAATCGTTATTATCCGTTAACCTACAATGAAGACTTGGAGAATCAGATACTAAGTCGAAAACAGAGAGAAGGAGAGTCTGTCGACGACTATACAGAAGACTTACTGACTCTCATACGCAGAAGAGGCGGATTTACTGATGCAAGTGAAATACACAGGATATATCAGAACCTCCTACCCAGATACAAGTTATATATTCGTCAATCAGACGTTACATCGATTGACGATTTATTGACAGTCGCACGAAAATATGAAGAGATTAAATCTGAAGAGAAACAACTTTGAAATAAATCTCAAATCAGTTCAGTAGAGAAGTCAAAGAGCACCGTATCACGGCCAAGTATCGAACAAGAGTATTCTTGTAATATTTCTAAAAAAAATTCACCACCATAGAGAGCTTGCTACCACGTCTAGTAAACACATGGGATATGTGAAATCTACTCGTCCTAAAATTCCACCAAGTAAAAGTGGTGGAAAGCATATTGTCAGTGATAATAGAAATCATAGAAGAACGGGCGAAATTGCAGTAGTAGAAACTACGAAACGTAGTCATGACAATAGACTATTCATCAATGCATGTATTGCTGGAAGAAAGTGTTAAACATTGTTAGACACAGGCGCTCAGAATAATTATATGAGCACAAAATTATTCTCAACATTGAAGAAATTGGGCCCAATAAGAAACGAGCAAGGCAACGATAAAGCTAAATTGGCTAATGGTGAATATGCCCAACTTGGCGATAAAATAACAGCAAGTATAAAAATTGCCGAAGTTCATGTTTCAATAACAGCATCTGTCATGAGAGGACTTAACACAGATATTGTAATAGGAATGAAATTCATGCAGAAGCATGATTTTGTTATCAAAGCCGGTTCTGATTGTGTTGAATGGCATCCCGTCTGTAATGAAGCTATAAATAGCTTGAAAAGTGATAGGAGATTCGAAAGAAATTATCCAAGAAAGGATAAATTTATTTCAACAGTAAAAAAGGTCTACAAGGACAGAGGAACAGACCGTCAAACAGTCGGACATGTTGATTCCTATAAAATTGGAGGCGACACAATGACTCAATTGGAGATGGAATGCTCCAATAATGCAAAGAACATGAAACAGCATGTTGAAAGGTCTAGCAAGATGATTACGAAGACAACTCGTCGTCAATCTTCATTGGATAGCAGATCACAGCTGAAATCAATGTCGGAGCAACGCTCATTGAATAGTCAGTTGGAAAATCGAGGAAAAACTCAACGGGAAAGGTGAAGTTAACCAACGAGAGAGAATCCAGAAAAAACAACTACTAGAGTGATTCAGGAACAGCTTAAAAGACATACAACTAGTCGATCTCACTTACGTGGGACAGAAAAGAGCAGCCGAAAGCAAAAGCGTCTGCCCTTGAAGCATGAATGTCATGCGGGTTACCTACCCTGGCCTATGAAGGGGCGTTGTATCAACCGTTTCACGAAACCCAGTGTAACACTGTTGAAAGATAGGCGGCTACCCTTAACGCAGCAATGTCACGCGGGTTGCCTACCGGTTAACCGGCTGAGCTTATTATACTAGAAGAAGTACAGGTAAATGTACTGGAAATGATTTTTCTTCAATGGATTTTTTCCACCCTCTATAAACTGATATGCCGGAGTGTGCTAAGCGTAGTACACACTGAAATTTTTTTGAGAAAATCAATCCTCATATTTCTGTTCTTTTTTACCTTAATTCCTTAAATCCTTTCCTCTTTCCCCCTCACCCTTAGCAGGAGGGAAGGTATGTTACGAAACATATTTTCGTATATTCCGTAACAAGGAATTGACGCTCGGTATTGGGATTTTTCTTATCAAAACCACCCCGACCCTTCTAAAAACGAAAGCACTGGACGTGCTTCCCACTGCGCACCTTTCTCTCTCCCTCGCTTCCCTCCTAAACAGTCAGTCAGCGAGATCTCCTCGACTGAGGGTGGCAGCTCAGACAAGCATAAATACAGCCTGCTGGCGTTGTTAGACTCTCACTCTGCGTCTGCTCCTAACCGAGTCAACTGCTGCTGCTCGAGGGTGTCGTCTACCATAGGCAAGTTACAAGTACTGGGTGTACTTGTTGGGACTCTGCGTCGATCTTCTGACCGGGTCAACTACTCCTGCTCGAGAGTGACATCATCATTAGCTGACTTTTAAGTACTGCTTGGACTTGTTAGACATCGTGTCTCCTCTAGACCAAGTCGAGTGGATCAGTGAGTAACCTACCCTATCTTGCCTTACCTAATTATTTCTTTCCTACATTTTTCTAATACCTTGTGGCTGTGGCTCATCCCACGGCCAATCTAACTTCTCCTAGAATCTTCCTACTGGCTGTGGCTAACCCCACAGCCATTCTATCCTTTCCTTCCACACCTTCATAGGCTGTGGCTCATCCCACGGCCAATCTACCCTCCAAATAACCTTAAAATCCTCCTACTGGCTGTGGCTAACCCCACGGCCATTCTATCCTTTCTTTTCACCCCTTCATAGGCTGTGGCTCATCCCACGGCCAATCTACCCTCCAAATAACCTTAAAATCCTCCTACTGGCTGTGGCTAACCCCACGGCCATTCTATCCTTTCCTTTTACACCTTCATAGGCTGTGGCTCATCCCACGGCCTATCTAACTTCTCCTAAAATCTTCCTACAGGCTGTGGCTAACCCCACGGCCATTCTATCCTATGCTTCCACACCTTCATAGGCTGTGGCTCATCCCACGGCCAATCTACCCTCCAAATAACCTTTAAATCCTCCTACTGGATGTGGCTAACTCCACGGCCATTCTATCCTTTCTTTTCACCTCCCTTCATAGGCTGTGGCTCATCCCACGGCCAATTCATACACCCAAACAACCTCAAATCCTCCTACTGGCTGTGGCTAACCCCACGGCCATTCTATCCTTTCCTTTCACACCTTCATAGGCTGTGGCTCATCCCACGGCCAATCCACTCTCCAAATAACCTCAAAATCCTCCTACTGACTGTGGCTAACCCCACGGCCATTCTATCCTATGCTTTCACACCTTCATAGGCTGTGGCTCATCCCACGGCCAATTTACCCCCCAAATAACCCTAAAATCTTCCTGCTGGGCTGTGGAAATAATCACGGCCCCTTCACCTTTTATCGAATATCCTTATTAGGGGATATCTTTCACGTTATGA
Organism: Sogatella furcifera; assembly: GCA_017141385.1. NCBI lineage: Eukaryota > Metazoa > Arthropoda > Insecta > Hemiptera > Delphacidae > Sogatella > Sogatella furcifera. Next base: position 9,248 of record JADWYZ010000114.1, read on the forward strand.
CCAAGAAGTCGACATTCAAGACATAAACGCGTTTCTTGGATGACAAAGTCGAAAAAGAGACGAAGACGTCAATCTGAATCGTTTTCTCCACGTCCGAACCTACCCCACTTCCCGACTGTAGCTGGTTGTCCAGGAGAGACACCTGGTATCTTTACGAGGTCAAGGAGAGGAGCTGAACCCCGTAATAATATTTATACTAATTTTTTCACAATAATACCTTGTCCAGGGAATTAAAAGGTTCAAACAGAATAATTGTGTTGTCTAGAAAAACAGGCTACCCAAATATTCTGATTTAATATTCGGTTTCGGTTTCTCGAATTGATCATCAAAAATCATAAATAGCTCATATTCCCATGTCTAGACAACTTCACTGCTGGATAATAGAATAGACGACGACCGGAAGCTAGGTGGTTTCGTCTATCTATTGTACGTGATGTAACCTACTAACAACTGATGTAATGCATCTATTGTCTCTTTCGAGCAGAAGAGCAGAGGCAAACAAGGAGCAGAAGAATCCGCCTGAATTTTTGGCGTCAGCTGAACGACGGTTCCAAATGAGAGTTTAAACATGGAAAACTAATTGCTTCAATACCCTGAATCCCATCTCTATAATAGCCAATGTTATGTTTTCGGAAATCTCTCACGCAGTGACTCATATTGAGTAACAGCAATTATTGTTGATTGTTCTTAATTGACTTGATGCTACAGGGTTAATGCAAATGTTTTTCTACTGGTTACGCCAGCTGCCATTTGGTCAATTAATTGCAATGTATTTTCACTCCGTTGGCGGTTATTAGCAAGTCATATTTCAGAAGCGGAGATATATTTTTCGATTAACTTATTAAAAATTATAAATTTGTATGATACTGTTTAAGAACATAAATAAATCATTCTGAGTCCTCATGAAGGGAAGGGGGAAAACTATATCTATAAAAAAACAGA
>JADWYZ010000115.1:0-10188 GCA_017141385.1 Sogatella furcifera
AATAGGCCTAATAGGCCTTTAGTAAACTTACAGGGTCAATACCTATCGTAGCACCTTTTTATAAATCAAAACATTTTAATTATTAAGGCAGCATTGAGCCTTCTCCACTGTGGCACAATGGTTTACACTCAATATGGAAGAGATTGGTTGCCGAAAAATGTTTACACATGATTTTTTCCTATGGTTATGTGATACTCATCATCTGTATCAACCGTACATTTGTGTTTTAAAGTTTATCAAATTATCATATCAAGCTAGTAGATAAAAATTAGTTTTTATATTTATAATTTATAAGTCGACTGCATGTCGTGAAATTTTATGGTAAACAATCAGTTCTATGATAACAATCAGTTCGTAGTGGGTCGAACACTAATTCAGATTATACACTCATTTTCCATATTGACTTTAGTATCACAAATACTTCATGAAGATGATCATGAATGTATATTTGCTGAAAGAATTAATTAATATAAGTACCCTTGAAATAAGTTATGACACTGGCATCTTAAGCCCTGCATGTTGACTCATCCTTTGTCTGTCCACTGTATGTGGATGTTTAGGACATCATGAAAAACTAAACTAATAACTGAAACTAAACTAAAAAACTCGGTTTATTCCTTTTCACAATGAACTTATTGATTAATTATTGAAATGTGCAATGTATTTAATACTGTTAAAAATGTTGCAATGAAATTTGTTGTAAAAGTAAAAGAACTTTTAAAAATGGTAACAGGATGTTTGGCTGTTGCAGGGCGAGCCGGAAGAGGCGGACAATCCGAACACGGGCATCGGCGCATTCCGCTTCATGCTGGAGACGAACAAGGGGCGCACCATGCTCGAGTTCCAGGAGCTGATGACCGTGTTCCAGCTGCTGCACTGGAACGGCAGTCTGAAGGCGATGCGCGAACGCCAGTGTTCGCGTCAGGAGGTGGTCGCACACTACTCGAATCGCGCGCTCGACGACGACATGCGCGAGCAAATGGCGCAGGACTGGATCGCTCGTGAGCAGGAGAACGCCGGCGCCCTGGGACGCGAGCTCGGCCTCGCCAAACGCGAGCTGGAGACGGCCAGGCTGGCCGGACGCGAGCTGCGCTTCCCCAAAGAGAAGAAGGACATTCTCATGATGGCCCACAATAAGGTCAATGGCGGATCGCTCGCCAGCTAAGACCATACTTAGCCTTTTGCAGCCTAGTAGGTGTGTTGTCCTAGGGCTACAAACAACAAACTCATGTTAGCAAACTACCGTTCAAATTGGTCATTACCAGTACCTCATTCCATGGAACACTGAATAGTTTACTTTTTTATAATCCAAAAACATAACGAAAAATATATAAGTTCCGATTTTTTATAATCAAGATATAAAAGATTGATTTGATCTATTTTATCTAAAAATAATTTGCTTTTATGACGTATTTCATGTAAATGGGGTCACTGTACCGCCATTACTGTATGAATGATTACTGAAATAAATAGATATATTCATTTGTGATACGGTATGCTTCTTCATGTATACATGTCGCTGCTTACATTTGCAAAAGCAGTTAAACTCTTCGTTATTACATCACTCAAGACCACTCAATATTATTGAAGATGTACTTTTTCTTTCTTCTTAGGGTGATGCCCACATGAGGTGTAAAATTTTGCCCTCTCACATGAATGGAACTTCAGGGAAAGTTTTCAGATTTCCATTGAAAAAGAGCTGCTGTCCATTTGTGCCTACTCAGTGGAGGAGTATAAAAATTATTACAAACCTCAAGATGGAGGTTTAAGAAGATGATAACATTTTATGTTTGATTAATTTCAAATTGACAAATTCTTATACCCCTTTATCAGGTGATCAGTGAATGCAATAGAAAATAAAATAAAATGAATTTTGAGAAAGAAACAAGAAACATTAATAGTGACAAGGACATTCATTCGTTCAACTTTGGAACTCATAGTAATTGAGCTGGTATTGAGAATGAGTGTCGGTATATCAGTGTCAAGTTTGGCTGAGACGGTAATAACCAAATTGAACAGTATTCTACTCATATGACAACACACCTTTACTTTGTGGTGTTGCTGCTGTGTCCAACCTCCGACTGTAGTAGTTCGATGCCATATTTACTGAATCGAAAATGCCATAATAATATCGTAACCCAATTAACACTTAACTTAGGCTCATTCTAATCAATACTCAGTTTTATATCACAGGCTTCACAAATCGGGAAAAATTTGACAAAGTGGCGAATTGGTATTTTTTCTACTGTATTATGACAAATTATTAATAGAGGAGGATATTTGTATTGTAAATTGATTTCGTCTATTTATATAGTATTTTAAATATAGGAACAGATTAATGAAACAATTTCACTGAATGTTTTTAATTTGTATGAAAAACAGAATTATACCCTGACAATGGAAATTTTTCTCAGAGAGTTTCTGTCACTTAATGTCATCAATATAGAGTATTTTTCGGTTTCTGTGATGCTTAGTTGATTTCTGAAGTATTTTCTCTAATATGCAATAACCATCTCGAGTAATTTCTAATTTATTTTTTAAAACTTATAATGATAAGGAGATGTATAGACTGAGAGATTAAGACTTCTAGCCTGTACCATGATTTTTGATTTGGCTAATCTTAATTACTCGAGTTTTAGTTTGACTTGAACAGAAATTCTTCTCCATGAAGGGCTTCGAAATTTTCCAATGAGTTTGCTCAAATTGAAAATGTTTTCCAAATTTCTGAAACTCACAGTAATAAGTGGATTTTATTAAAGGGAAATGAATTGTGATTTTCCATGAATTCAAATTATACTTGTACATCATTCCAACTTGATTATTCCTAATATTTTTTAAAATCATGAAGTCTTGCATTATTACATGCTAAGAAGCGCAGCCTTCGAAAGAATGGTAGGGATGAAAGTACTACATTGACATTTCTTATCATCATTATTAATATTGATCAATTTATGAGGATTTATTTCAATCAATCATTATGTACCTAGTGTGGAAATACTTCCTTTGTTAAGTAGGTACTTCCTTCCGTCTATGTACTATTGTTATTTGAACTATAATTTTGATAATTATTGTACTCTTCGAATTGCAATCTACCCTCTAACCGAAATTGTAAAGTTATTGGACAATAACGAATAATAACAAAGTATGGATAATACAAATGAACTTAGTTACATAGTTAGTACGCCATGAGAATGAAGTTTTGTTTCGAGTTGAGAAGTCATTCATGAATTATTCTTATACAGTATAATACTCATTGAAAAGTTTTTATAGAACCTTCATCTTATATTATTATGAACGAAAAATGTTTGTTATATTTTCCCCAGTTGCATTAAGATAAAATTGTTTGGCATTCCTTTCTTGAGCTTGAGTTACAATGAGAAATGAATTAAAAAATTAAATAGTTAGTAAGTGGTGGAACACGAATTGAGGAACTTCGGTCGCGAGCTGTGTTGGCTAGGTGGTTTGATTTAGTGAAGTGTTTTGTGATCGTCAGTAGGTTTAAGTAACTTATTTAACTTTGTATGTTGTTTCTTTGTTAGAATAATGTATTGGTACTGAACCGGAATTTTTTTAGAATAATATGGAGTTTGAACTGTAACAAAGAAATATTGTATTGTTTGAAAAAATAATAAATCTTCGTGAGTTGAATACCAAATTAATTTCCATTGCAATTGACTAAGACTGATCATTGTGTATTTCAGCTTATTTACAAACTCTATCAAAATTTGAACGAATAAAATTGAAAATAGTACTTAATTATATAACATGAATGGTATTGAATATCTATTCTTTAGATGAAAATCACACAGTTTACAAGAAAATTATTTTAGTAATGATGAATAAATTTCGATAAAACATCACTTCTAGGGGAAATAGTTAATTTGTTGCAGTAACTCATGTCATAAGAAATAAAGTATTGTTTCTTTACCACAATATATAAAACAATATATAATTTCCATGAAATTATTGAGGCTTCATGTTTCAATCAGTACTCGTCTTAAACTTGGAATCGCTTATGGAATCAGTTTCCCTTTCGCATTCTGAATAGTGAATTCAATTACAATAATCTGTGAGGAAGTGAGTAAGTGATCCTACAATATGCTACTGAATCTAAGTTACTATCAATGATATGTCTTACTTTGGATTGCAATGAATTTAAAAATGAACAGTTATTATCTTGTAATGTATGTAAAAATTGTAAAATTGTGAAATAATTTAGAACTAAGCAAATATATTTCTATTCTTATTGTTGTTTATTTGTGATTTTTATTGTCAGTTACTCGTGATAATTATGTTTTTTAGTGGATTTTGATACTAATGTATTTCATTTCAACGGTTTTTTGCATTTTTCAAAGCTGTGACTTTGATTCATCAATAATTATTATCATTGTTATCACTAGTTAAGAGGATTAATTTCTATCTAAATGAGTCTCAAATTAGTATCTTCATACTACATGGGCTTGCAATTCATAGCGATAGCATGTAATATTGAAGTAATTGTTTTTCACAAAATAATAATGACTGAAAATCCAAAAACAATCATTCGATTTTTATCTGATTTGAATTATCTGGTGCTCATATTTTGCCATACTGCTTAAGCGTGCTGTACACGGGGACAGTAGTGTCGGCCAGTTGAATATCTGTAGCCAATCACAGCTGTTGTTGTTTGACTCAATGACAAGACAAAGGCTGTGATACGCTACAGATATTCAACTGGCCGATACTACTGTCCCCGTGTACTGCACGTTAGTCACTGTTATTGACTATAGAAAATAGTACTGAATTTTCAAAATACATGTATGCCATGATTACAGTGCAGTGAGATTATCTGTGCTCTTCTACATTATTCAAGTCTTTCTTGTGAAATGCACAATCATAACTTAATATTAATTGGTAGACCTAAGATTTCTGCCATTTTGTAAAATTCTATTGTAATTATATACAAAATTAAAATTTATAATATTTATTACTCCCTAGTAATATCATAAGGATAATTTTTTTCATAGTGATAACTAATCTGTGATTTAAGAATAATTTTCAAAAATGTTAGTAAAGTAAAATTTGATTATCGGATAAGCATTCCTTTGAGTTTAACTTTTTTTGTTTTGTTTTGTTGCCTGTATGATGCTGTCCTGTAAATTTTATTAATGTACCTTAATTTATACCTTATCAACTTCAATTTGGACATTCATGATTTTAGTTGATACAACAATACTCAACTACAGTAACTCAATTTTTAAATATAATATGTTGAATTGGTGGATCTATGAACTATATGTGAACATTATTGTCATTCTTTAATTTTCTGACAACTCTCCAGAGATAGTTTATTGGAGATATTTGTTATTTTTTCTCATGATATTCCAGCTCAATTAATAATCCTTGGACTTTTTCCATTTTCATGCACCTGCCTTCAGATGCTACGCATTTTTATAGTGTCTAAAATTCGTTGTAACAATATGATAAAAAAATTGTCTTAATAGCTTATTAATGATCTCATGTGATATTCAAACACCTTACTCTGTATTTCATATGAATTCAAAGTGAAAAGAGTATAATCTTGAAAAAGGATGCAGAAATGTATGTAGCTTTTTGTAATAATATATATAAATAAATCAAATTGACTATCTGTTGTTAGTCTTTCTATATCCTATGTAATTTCCAATTTCGCATCACTACTTGATAAACTTGAAGTAGTAGAAACCAATGTCCATAGTAAAAAAAAAATTGAAGACCATTATAGCTCTGTGGAAGAAGGATCAATCCACAATATTATTTTTTAAATTCGGAGAATTGTGAATTATAAGAGACTTTTAATCCAGTAAATGAACTTAATGAAGGTAATATTGATTTAACAGAGGAAATGTGGAAACCAATGTTCAATGAACATTCTTTGTTAAACTAACACTTTGAATTAGTTTAGGTTAAGGATGATTTTCAGATAATTCCAAACGTTTTTTAAGCAACTCAACACAAGTATATATCATCTATTTTAAAGTTGATACCAATAAATTCATTACTTAGAACATTTTCTGTCTCATATTCGTTTGATAACAGTTCACAGATAAGAGGTATCCCACATTAATGAATTCAGAAGAGCTAAGTGCTATGGTATTATAATTATTTTACGTTATTCTTCACGACGGCAATGAATTTCTTGAAAAACCTTTGAAAATCAAAAAAACGTCTCAGTAATTTCTATAAAGATATCATTAAATTTTAATAACGAATTGGTAAAATTTCCACCAATGTTCATTCTCCGAAATAGGCTACATTTGACAAGAACCTTGAGGATGCCTTAATCAACCTTGATCAATAATAATTTGATGACCAAGTACTTTCATAACACTTTTATAATAACCCATACCTACAATACTTTTATAACATACCGCAAAGCAATACATACAAAGCAAATATATGAATATATATCAAAGCAATCCCTTCATAGATTTCCAAACCCAAGTATACCTTGAAGATTACTATTCATGTTATTGCTCTGTTCTTTATTACGGTACGGTATTATTATTTATACTCTTAATTTATTATATTTATACGTAGTTCTGTTTCCTTTTTATTCTAATCCATTGTAGCCTACCCTAAGTTTCCGACACTCAATTTTCTTGTACCTTAGCTTGAATCTATCTTTAATTCGTCTTAAATCATACATTTTTCCATACATTCCACCGAAACAATGTGAGTTTCAAGTTGAGCATGTAAAGGATTGAGTTATATAAACAATACACATCTCCTTTGTTCAAGCTCTTTGAGGAAATTAAATTTGGTTCGTTTCCTTTTAACAGAATTTTTAATGCTTTACCTGAAATCGTGAAGGAATTGTTGACCTTTCCCATTCCATGACCTTTTCCCATTCAGGTGGCATTTTTAGGTGTGTAGGTGCAACTATCACACGCGCACTCACGTGCAGTCTGTCTGGCTAGGAGGCGGTTTCAATTACGGCGAGCAGAGCAGTAATACAGTAATGGTGTTTGTCGCTGTCGTCTCGTTGCGATTTTAGTGTATTTTAGGGCCGTTTCTTCAACTAAATTGTTGGCTGGAAAAAGAAGGACGGGATTGCTGCTGGCCGAGACGTCTGATTAAATTCGGCCGGCCCAAGAATTGGTTTTCTCAGAAGTGCAACTGGTTTATTTTTTCCTCGCATTTTGTTAGTAAAACCCGGGAAAGGTTTCGTTCCCCCTCCCGACACTCCTCCACCACAAGACAGGTTCCTCCACATAAAACAAGTAAGTTACCTAATGTCAAAACTTCTCAACCCTCTGAATATCCGTCACATCTTGACTTTTTGTCTTTTTCTAAGTACTCCTTACATACTGTAAAAAACTGTGTTCTCTAGATCAATTTTCGTCGAGCTACTGAACTGTGTGGGAATCATCTTTTCGATTTCGACTCAGACTCCTCTCACCCACTCCACAATATTGAGTTATATAGCCTAACAAATAACAACTTGTTATTCATTCTGTTCCTCAGCTTGATTCACAGCCACAGCTCATGAAAATATTTCAAATTACAACGAAACACAAGCCGGAGAAAATACAAACCATGAATGAAATTAAAATATTTGCCTAATAAAGGTGGCTCTCACTTTATTTCATTTAATTTCACTCATGATTTGCTTTGTCATTCCTCACCTGTTTGAATCTTATCTGGCTTGCAGATAATTTTTCAGTTTTTAGGTCTTCGCCGCAGTCAGTGAACCGGGAATCGTCAAATATTAATAATGGATTGGAAACCCAGATCTGTATTTTTTAATTATTCCATATATATCAATAATGTACATCATTAGGATACTGTGAGAATGATCGCATGTGAGTAGAAAAGTAGCTAGGCTACCAAAAATTTGTCATAGCAATCAAAACAGAATTACAATTCACGTAAGGTTTTGAATCAAACATATGTTAGCTTTTTAATAGATTATTCTATTTGTTTGCATTATAATACATCAAATTTCTAATAAATATCCTAAAAGTTCGAAAAGAATATATGAATATTTCGAGTTTGATTAATTTCACTTTTGCAATTGAAAACTTTTGAAGTAGGTACTGAGAAAATTATTAGAAAAGTAGCATAGGCTTTTGCCCATTTATAACATATTTATCTTATCGGTGATCGTGAATATAATATTCGCTGAATTTATTTAATTTATAGACTGCATTCACATACTCAATGATGCACTTGGAAAGGATGAGCTTCAGTTTATCTGTGCAGCCGATCACCTCGCTCATTGTTTAGTCAAGTGGAAGACATCTATTTCTGGAGCATCGATTAAGGGCTATTAAGAACTTTTCATTCTGCGGTAACCAGATTTATCATTATGCGTGTTGCTAGAGAATAAGAAGTGTCTGCATAGGAAATGCTCGAGTAATGATAGCCTCTCCGGACTATAATCTTTTGTTAAATTTTTTGTCAGCGGGCATTGCCGGCAATGGTTCAGTCTGCTGATAATGCTCTGCAAAACGGAAATGAAAAATTGCCGTTGCTTTCGTCACGACTTCCACAAATTCAAAGAGCAACGAGAAAACACTGTAATTGAGATGAATGCAGCTATCCAAAGAATTACTCAACGATGCGATCTAATAGTACGCTCAGCCCTATCCTCTTTCTGTAGTTAGCAACCTTTGTGCGTAGTAATGAAAACACTGCGGTAGCATCCGATGCATTCCTTCTTTTGTTTCAAATTCTAGAAACGTGCTTCAGAAACTACTTCTTAGGACTTGAGAAGTCGGAAAAGAATGGCTTGCACGTTGTTAGAGTACAAAAAGTGGTGTTGAGAAGAATCATAGCTGATACTGCACATGGTTATTTCACAAAGTAGGAGAATGTAATTGAGTATAGTTGATATATTGAGTTATTAATCGAATAATAATCGTGCCTTATTATTTTATTGTTGAGGTGGATCTTAGAGTTACTAGTCTACCTTCGAATTTGTTTGAATGTATCATTTTTCGAATACAGTCTACAAAAGACTTTTGGTGATTAGTATTACTTGAGCGTGTGTATTGAGGTTGACATAATGATTATGTGGAGAATCACCCGATGGAACGGGACTCGAACCCGCATCCAATAGCTTTTGAACTTTGAAGAAGTAGGCCTAAGGGCCTAACGCTCAAACCAATAGTGTGATATTCAATTTCTCTTCATTGTAGTGATGTACAAAATGAATAGCTCTTAATATGTAAAGGATCTTGTTGTATGGAATATTGTAATCAATTTTTCAATTCACTTAGGCTTTCAAAGGTACAGTATGAGTAAAATGTGTTTTAAAAAATATTATATTTATGCCTCAATTATGTTGAATTATCACTGGAGTAGTATGGGAAATGATTGAACGGATTTCCCTTACTTCGGTTGAAAACTAGACGTGAAGATTCGAGATTACTATATTTCTAGAGCAGTGATTTTGGTGTGGTCTTTGGGAGATGAAGTAGCAGGGGGATTGAGGCACACTGTCAGTGTGTGAGTAAAAACCCCCGACTGTCTGCCGGGTCGATGGACTGTGAACGTGAAACAACGAGCGTCCTTGGACTGTTAATGTCCAGAACGTATTGAGACCAACCAACTCTTGAATACATTCAATATTCGAGGCATGTGCGCGGGTGCGTGTGTGCGTGTCTTCACTTGCGTTTAAAGTATGCATAAAAACCATATTCTGCACGCTCACACGGTCCAATCCAAACCGAGTGGAACCTTCAAGATATTGTATTACGTGGAAAAGTCGCCCCCGGACCCCACCCTTGAGAAAGGCGACTCTCAATGGCACTTCTTCCTCTCCTTTTCTTCAAACGCCGACTGCAATAATAGCAACGTTCATCGCAAATTGTCAGTTATGTCTAGAAAGAATTAGCAGCATTCAGTGAATATTCTTTCCTTTCATTCCTTCTATCAAGACTCACAAGAAGATGAAAACAAACAGCTCTCAAAGATACTTCCAAGCACTGAAATGAAGTTTGGTAGAGTTTTATTGGGGATTGAAAAGAATGATAACTTACTATTGAAAGAATAATAGAATTATATTATATTATAAATCCCTCAATCTCTATTATTGAAGAAGACTATTGAAGACTCATAATAATTCAAAAGAAATATTTTGCAATTACTTTGGAGTTTAGACTATAGACTATTGTGACTAGTTTGATGGCCAAATAATATGTTACTTTCTTACAAAATTTTTAA